>PVKV010008561.1:0-87000 GCA_004027835.1 Alouatta palliata | reverse complement strand
CTGGGTTCAAGCAATTCTCCTGCCTCAGCCTCCTGAGTAGCTGGGACTACAGGCGCACGCCACCACGCCCAGCTAATTTTTGTATTTTTAGTAGAGACGGGGTCTCACCACGTTGACCAGGATAGTCTCGATCTCTTGACCTCGTGATCCACCCGCCTCGGCCTCCCAAAGTGCTGGGATTACAGGCGTGAGCCACCGCGCCTGGCCGGAAAAACATTTTATTTAAGTGTGTCCATCAATGGCTATCGACATATAAATATTTATAGGTAATGCTGGAAGAGAATCAAGCTTTTTTTTTAAATTTTAAGACAGAGTCTCGCTCTGCAGCCCAGGCTGGAATGCAGTGACGCAAACTCGGCTTGCTGCAACCTCCACCTCCCAGGTTCAAATGATTCTCTTGCCTCAGCATCCTGAGTAGCTGGGTTTATAGGCATGCACCACCACACCCAGCACATTTTTGTATTTTTAGTATAGACAGGATTTCATCAAGTTGCTTAGGCTGGCCTCAAGCTCCTGGCCTCAAGTGACCCTCCTGCCTCGGCCTCCCAAAGTGCTTGGATTACAGGTATGAGCCACAACATCCAGCAAAACCAAGTTTTTTCAGTAAAACACTTTTATTCTTAGGTGTGGACCACATGACATAACACTGCCCTGGAAGACGTATCACGTTCATCTTCAAATGAGTAGACACTTTTGAGTGTTTTGTGAGGAACTGGTGAGATTCATGTTCAAATGCTAAGTTTCATCGATATTTAGCATATTTGTTTTCCCTAGTTTAGGTAAAAGTTAAAGCTTCCTTTAATCAATAAAAGCTATAGTTTCAAAATGCTAGTGCAACACAAAGGCTGCTTTGAGCATAAAAAAAACACATACTTCAGTTTGTGTGGTCTACACAAACCAGAGGATACCTCCAAAGTCATCTGTGAGAAATTTCTAACTTGTTACGAGAGAAAAAGCTACTTTTCTAATTGTACTTCCCCCTCCCCTCCTCCAATAATAGGAAAAATCTAAACCCCCTCCAAAATGGAAGGAAATCTGGAGGCCTACCCTCTGTTGGGATGGGGGACCAAGAAACCAAACACAGACAGAAGAGAGAGCCACATGAAGCATGGCGCCTATATTGCACATCAGAACATCTTCAGATAAAGACTAGAACCCGCATCACATACCGATGCCTGCCTGCTGTGAAGCCAGAACTCACACCTATCAAAGCACTCAGAGATGAGTTTAGGTCACCACAGGGAGGAATGTGGATAGCTGCCCCTTCTATCAACCAAAAGAGGCTCAGGGTAGTCACAGAAAACAGTATCAGCTTTTAAAGCCCGTCTTGGCTTTGCCGGCATATCTTGCTGACCCCACCAGCCCTTGCCCAGTTCTGCTTGTATTAGGTTGATGCAAAAGTAACTGTGGCTTTTGCCGTTGCTTTCATTAATACAACGCATCTTCCCTGATTTCCAGCATCTTGACAGCTTTGCCACAAGTGACTCAGAAGACAGGCAGTTTTTTCTACACTATTTAGTGGGCAAGCTGCTGGAGGCTCTCTCTTGTCTACGTAGGAAGCCAGAGGACAATTCTGGAGTCTAATCTCCACCCAGCCTCAACAGGTCTTCACCTTTGAGAGACAAAGCAGCACTGCTGACTTCTAGTACTGACTACTAGTGCCTTAGCAGGATGTTAGGAAGAAAGATGAAGTTGGTACCACAGCCCTAAGGAGAGAGAGATGCCCTAAGTCAATGCCAAGTCATGACCATGGCCCACAGGTCTGTACCTGCAACCCCTGCTGGACTAGGACCACTTTCAAGCCTGTGCAAAATATTATGGGATGTCACTGCTCAGTGGGCTCAGTTTTCAGAAGTACTCACCTTTAGGACCGGCATAGCTGCTCGACAGCGGGCAGTCCTACTGTTTTTGAGGAAGTGAGATTCATCCTGAAAAGAAGCAGCCACATAAGTGAACGAGGTCCAATCCTGAGTGAACAGAAATAGGGGCCATTTTAGGCTTGACCCTGGTGTGGCAAGTACAAGGTGGACACTCCCTTAGCACTTTCTCATTCAGGGAGACAGCTCAGTGGGCCTAGGTCAGGACCCAGGGTTCTGGTGGCAGCTTCTCTACTGCGTTCTGAGCAAGTTGCTTTATCTCTCTGGAGACAATTTTCCATCTACAAGGTGGGATTCATGAATCCCTGCCCCGCCCATCTCAGAGGCTGCTCAAAGAAACTACTAGAAGGTGGTTTGTTGCTTTGCAATAGTGGCCCCTGCTTTGATGCAAAGCTCTAAGGTGTTCAGCCACTTCCCTCAGGGGCTCAGGGTGCAGGAAGGATGCCAGACTCACTGACAGCCGATCAGGCTATGTTATCAGCACCATCACTGAGGCGGGTGTAGACAAAGCGCTGGGTAAACTGAGAAATGGGAAGAAGATGTGATTCCTATCCTCAAGGGGCTGTTATGTTTACAACATGAAGTCTGACTAATCACTCTGCATCTGTGCATAAGCAAATATATATATATATATATATATACATAGATTTTGTTTTTCTTTATTTTCTTTTTGTTGCATAAGCAAATATAGAGTTTATCAGATTTTCTAAAGCCAAATGTGTAACTAATACAGGAGTATTTAAGTGGAAATTTTCTAGTTGGGTAGTCAAATTCCTTGCTGTGTGGCTCCGAGTAACTACCTCTCTGTAATACCAGTTTCACTGTTTGGAAAATGGGTATCATAGTTCCTTATGTATTAGGTTGCTGTGAGTCTTAAATGAGCCAACACAGGTAAAGTCCTTAGAACAGCCCTACCACGCAGTAAGCACTCAATGGTATCAACCCTCCTGTAGCTGGGATACTAGTGAGACCCCAAGTCTCTCCTTAAAGATGATCTATAAGAAATCCTCTAATCCAGCTCAGCTACTATGAGCAAAAAGTGCCTCAAAATCACAACAGAGGGGAGTGTGAAATAACCCCGAAATGTCAAGACAGTATCTTATTCAGAAAGCTGGAGTGTTACAGTCATATGCCTTTCTGATGATGAGCTCTCACGCAGTCAAGAAAAAGGTGTATTTACGGAGAAAAAATGCAGAAAGTGCGGAGGATATGGAAGAGAATGAGCCCTTTCAACCAATGGGTAAAAATATGCCAATATTGGAACAAATGACAAAGAATGGCTTGAAACTGAAGCCTCTTCTGAGAAGTGTGACACTTCAGAGCCATCACTCTATTCTCTCCTACATTTCTCTGAAAGCAAGAGGACAGAGCTCTTAACTGAAGAACAAACCAACAATGGTGGTAAGTGGCTTGCCAAAAATCATACGGCAGGTTAAGCGACGGACCAAGAGGAAAACATGAATTCCGAAGGCAGGCACAACCCAGCTTTAATCAATAACCTCCAACTTGCTAGCTTCGTGCCTATGGGCAAATTATGTACCCACTCTCGTTGCCAGTTTCATCAGCTGTGAAAGGGATAATTCACAAGGACAAAAGATAAAGCCTGCTTGGGGGTCACTGGGAAAACTGATGATCCTATGTCAGTACCTCACACAAGGCAACACTCAAGAAATGAAAGCATTATTCTTCCCACACACTGTAGAGCCATCACCATCATCCTGGGAAACTTCTTTCAATGTTTTCATTTCACATGTATGCTGACATCTCTTCAAAGCCACACTTGAATTTGTGCCAAACCAGAAATGACTCCCCCTAAGACTCATCACTTACATCACTTTGCAAAACTATCAACACTCAAGTTTGCTTATGCTAAGAACACAGTGTGGTTCTCATGTCCAAAACATAATAACAGATCCCCTGAGGTCAGTAATGGTATCTTCTCCTTCCCTTCTCTAAGCTCCCCCAATATGTGTGTAAGTTATGTAAATATACTGAGTACTGACAGAGATGGCTGGGTACCAGGTCTGTCTAGACTTTCCTTAGGAAGTATTTGAGGAGTTAAAAGTAGGAAAGCCTGCAATTGAAAGATGTGTTGTCAAATCTGGAAGCAGGTCCAGTAAGACGTTCTTTAAAAAACAATTAGAGGCTGGGTGAGGTGGCTCATGCCTGTAATTCCAGTACTTTGGGAGGCCGAGGCGGGTAGATCACCTGAGGTCAGGAGTTCAAGACCAGCTTGGCCAACATGATGAAATCCCATCTCTACTAAACCTACCAAAATTACCTGGGTGTGGTGGTGGGTGCATGTAATCCCAGCTACTTGGGAGGCTTAGGCAGGAGAACTGCTTGAACCCAGGAGGCAGAGGTTGCAGTGAGCTGAGATTGCACCACTGTACTCCAGCCTGGGTGATAAGAGTGAAACTCCATCTCAAAGAAGAAGAAACAATTAGAGTAAAAAGTGCTTTTGTGGGGTGTGTCTTCACAGTGGAAGAAAACAATTGTTTCAATAAGATGGCATCAGATTCAGGAACACCCCCTTGCCATCCAGGTTGTAGTCCCCAGAACACCTGGTGGCCTGGGGTCCACATGATGGCCTCCATGACTCATGGTGGGAAAGAGATGGGCTAGAAACCCCCAGAAAAGACTGATTAAATCACAATTTCAAAAAAAAACTCCCTAAGAGATTCTAGTATGTAGCCAGAGTTGAAAATGGCTATTTGAGGGGAATGAATTGGCAGTTCCCCACAAAATAAAGACAGTGATTTCTATTCTTCTGGAAACCAAATGGGGCTCAAGGAGATTACAGATATGAAAGTTCTCAGAGCTTTTGCAAAGAAAGTTTCCAGAGAGATAAAGTACTTAAAGACTTGGTCAAGGCTCTTACAATGATGACAACTTTAAAAGGGGTTTTTAGCTGTTTCTCCAACTTGCTAAGAAGGTCAAAGCTGACAATGTTGACCAGGCCAGCTGTCAGGCGGTCCTTCCCAGTCACCACGACGTTGATGCAGTCTGGGCTCAGAGACGGCAGCCACCGAAGGAAGGCCTGCAGATGACAGGAGGGAACAAAGCTACAATGACCACCCAGCACAGCAGCTGTTGGCTGTGACAGCAGCACTCTCACGCCCCCGAACAGCCATCACCTCTACCTTCCTCTCACCCACCTGCGCCCCTTCACTTGCCACTGACAGAACACTCCCCCACTTTTTCTTTTTTTAAGAGTTAAGGGGCTGGGAATGGTGGCTTACGCCTATAATCCCAGCACTTTGAGAAACTGAGGTGGGCAGATCACCTAAGGTTGCCAGTTCAAGATCAGCCTGACCAACATGGTGAAACTCCATCTCTCCTAAAAACACAAAATTAGCTGGGCGTGGAGGCGCATGCCTGTAATCCCAACTGGGGAGGCTGAGGCAGGAGCATCACTTGAACTCGGAAGGCGGAGGTTGTGGTGAGCCAAGAGGGCGCCATTGCACTCCAGTTTGGGCAACAAAAGCGAAAGCTTGGACCTCAAAAAAAAAGAGTTGGGTTGGCCTCACTTTGTTGCCCAGGCTGGAGTACAGTGGCACCATCACAGCTTACTGCAGCCTCAAACTCCCGGGCTCAAGTGATCCTCCCGCCTTAGCCTCCCAAGTTGCTGGGACTACAGGTGCACACCACCATGCCCCGCTAATTTCTTTCTTCCTTTTTCTTTTCTGGAAGAGATGGGTCTCAGTATGTTGCTCAGACTGGTCTTGTTCTACTGGCCTCAAGCGATCATCCTGCCTCAGCTTCCCAACTTGCTGAGACTACAGGCGTGAACCACCACGCCTGGCTATCTCCCTGCCTTTGTCGGCAGTCACATTATGGTATTTGGGTTTCATCTCTGTGATCTCTAACTAGATGGCAAGTTTCTGCAGGGAAAGAATGCGACTCTTTTTAAGAGGAATTTTACAAAGGCCTTAGCAGAACCTGGTACACTGAAGGCAAATCACAAATGTTTATTGATGATGACGAGACTATTTATGTCAATATTTCTACAAATCCACCTTCTTTCTGGCAATCTGAGCATCTCAGATGCACCCAAGCATCTGGGTGCTCACCTTCTCCACTTGGGCTGACACTGCTCAATACAGGGAGTGTTGGCCTTTTCTCTAACTTCAGACCTGCTGGGCACCATCTGGCTGACTCTTCCTAGAATTTCTGAGGGTACCGTGGGAACCTAACACTCACAAAATACGTACTGAAGATTACTTTCCACAGGCACCTGCAGAATTTAGGTCACAAGACTTGGGAGGCCAAGCCAGGAGGATCACTTTTGCTCAGGAGTTCCAGGCCAGCCTGAGCAACATAATATGACCCTGTCTCATTAAAAAAAAATTTAAATTTAAATTTAAAAAAAGTTTTCAGATCACCGGGACAGAAAAAGAACGAGGTATTGTTTTGGTGCACATGTTTTAGTTTTGTTTTTGTTTTTTGAAACGTCTTCAGTCGGAACAGCATGTCTGGGCCTCAGGCTGACTGGCAGCAGGAAGAGCTGCCTCTTATGCACGAGTGGCTCATGGAGGCCTCAGGAAGAAGCTCCAGGCTGACATCAGCAGCATAAAGCTAGAAACAGCTATGGACGATGGACTAGGTCTTCTTCTTCACTGAGTTTGTTCACGAGGCTTATTATTCATTTCACAAAACCACTCTGATGCCTGGATTTACAGTAGAAAAAGCTCAAGGGTAAGTGATATACGGCTCTTGTCAGGCTCTGCATCTGTAAATTTACCTGGCAAACGGTGAACATCCTACCCACTTCCCCCTCTAGAGAGTGCAAAATCCCTGAGTCAGGAAGTCAGGAGATGCCACATCAAGATCCTGCAGAACTCCTTGTTAACAGTAAGCATGCCGCTTAACCTCTGAGATTCCATTTTCTCATCTATAAAAGGGGTTACTATCTATTGTACCTACTGCATAGGACTGTCACGGGATTGAGGAAAATATAAGAGGTGAAAATATTTTTTAAATTAAGTGTGGGCCAGGCACAGTGGCTCATGCCTGTAATCCCAGCACTTTGGGAGGCCAAGACAGATGGATCACTTGAACCCAGGAGTTTGAGACCAGCCTGGGCCACATGGTAAAACCTCATCTCTACAAAAAGTACAAAAATTAGCCAGTCTCATAACCCAGTATCAAAATAAATAAATAAAAATTTTATAAAACATTAAAAAATTAAAAAAAGAAAATTAAGTGTGGTACAGATGAAAAGTATTTTTAGCAGGGCACAGAGGTCCCATAAGTGCCTGCTGACAGATGAACACAGGTCTCTAAGCTGGTTTCTCCTTGACTTTCTTCCCTCAAGGTGTAACCTGATTTGAATCCAGAAAACCCCCCACCTGCCCTCAGGTGGCATCTTATCTCTCTTCCTGGCCTTTGCCTTGAGACAGGATCCATAAAGATCCCTAGGTCCTGTCTGCAAACCATTATTTTATGACTCTAACACTGAAGAAAACCTTCTCTGTGAAGATTGCAATTCGAAGACCATTAACCTGCTCCCAGGTGAAGCGCACGGAGGACGGCACCACTACCAGGAGTGGCCACTCCTTCCGATAAAAGGCTGCGATGCAGATGGCTTGGATGGTCTTCCCCAGGCCCATGTCGTCAGCAAGCAGCAGGCGGCCTCCTTTGGCTATGGCGAAACTGAAGGCAGACAAGGTGACAACGGCAGCACGGCACGTTTCCCAGGTCATGAGTTAACCTGCCCTCACGTCCGGTTGGGTCAGCACTGCTGGGTGGAGGCCGCCACACTGGCCAGCCCGGGCCCAGGCCACAGCAGACTTGCTCCCCAGAAGGGAAGGACATGAGCCAAATAGGGAGCAGAATAAAAAAGAGAGAGTGAGAAAGCCCAAAAAGGAAAAATGTGGAATGTGATCGAAAGGTAGGGAGAAGATCTGGAAGATGATTAGGTCACGGAGGCCAAGGAAGGAAGTTTCCAGTGAGAGGAGTCACCTCGGTCCACTGCAGGCAGGGCCCAGGGGACGTGTGTAGAGATCAGTGGTGGGAGTCAACGACTAGAACTCAGGAGGGCATGCTTACTCCAGAGTCTGCTTTGAAAGGAAGTAAAGGGCCGGGCACAGTGGCTCACGCCTGTAATCTCAACACTTTGGGAGGCCAAGGTGGGTGTACTACTTGAGATCAGGAGTTTGACACAAACATGACCAACATGGTGAAACCCTGCCTCTACGAATAGTACAAAATTAGCTGGGCATGGTGGTGCATGCCTGTAATCCCAGCTGCTTGGGAGGCTGAGGCAGGAGAATCACTTGAACGAAGGAAACAGGTTGCAGTGAGCCGAGATCACACCCCTGCACTCCAGTCTGGGCAACAAAAGGGAAACTCCATCTCAAAAAAAAAAAAAAAAAGAAAAAAGAAAGAAAGGAAAGAAGAAAGAGCTGATGGGATGAAAAGAAGGCTTTCTGAAGATCAGAGAGCACTCAGTATGCATAAAGGCAGAGAAAGGAGCTGGTAAAGATGCTGGAGGCGAGGAGAGAGGCAGACAAAAGGATGGGAGGAAGGGTGTTTATCCAACAGGGAACACCAACCTCAGCATCAAGTTTTTCTTTTTCCTTTTTTTTTTTTTTTGAGACAGAGTTTTGCTCTTGTTGCCCAGGCTGGAGTGCAATGGCACAGCCTCGGCTCACTGCAACCACCGCCTCCTGGGTTCAAGCGAGTCTCCTGCCTCAGTCTCCCGGGTAGCTGGGATTACAGGCATGCGTTATCATGCCTAGCTACTTTTGTATTTTTAGTAGAGATGGGGTTTCTCCATGTTGGTCAGGCTGGTTTCAAACTCGCAACCTCAGGTGATCCACCCACCTCGGTTTCCCAAAGTGCCGGGATTACAGGCATGAGCCACCGCGGCTCATTATATGGCAGCCTCCAGGACCCTAAAGCCCTTAAGTACAGCATCTCTTGCTAATAGTTCATGAATAAGAATGTATTCCACTATTTCGGAGCCAGACTGGCTGGGGTTGGAGTCCCAATTCCATCACTCAGCAGCTGTACACCTTCATGCATGTGATTTAACCTCCCTATGCCTCAGCCCCCTCAGCAGTAAGAAGGGAGTAATAACAGTACCTATCTCATGGAGCTGTGGGAAGCTAATAAAGCTAATACTGAAAACAATGCTTGGCAACATCATAAGCGCTAAGGAAGTGCTTCTATCATAACTACCATTCTACAAAAAGAAAAAGAATCAAAACACAAACAGTCAAAATGACTTGCTTGTCGCATGATGAAACAGTGAAAAGCTAAAAGGATCCCAAGTGCCAGATGTCTGGTCCTCTGTGCCAAATACTAGTGTTCTTTCATCTAATCCCTGAAAAATAGATCATTTGCTCAGAATCCTGATAATAAGCAGCTAGAATAACTCTTTCTTTTTCCTTCTCACCCAGTGAAAACAGAGAATGTCCCCTCTTCTAATCAGCAGCTAGTAGGGCGGACAAGAAGTCCAGGCTGCACTTGGCCTTTTGGAATTGCCTGGAAACATAGTTTCCAAAGATGGAAAACCGGGCAGCAAATCCCCAGGCAGCCCGAGGCCAGTAGCGTGTGGGGACAACAGGCATCCTGGCATGGGACTCTTCTGTTCTCCCTGCAGCCTTTCCCGAAGTCCTGCTTTGGCGGCCTCACCCTCTGCTGGGGAGGAACGGAGCCGAGTGGTGGGCTGCCTCACCTCTCCAGAACAGGCGCAGCCTCCTCCCTGCACACCCACCTCTATGAAATCTTCTGGACCATTTCTGGGATCAACCCACAACACAGACAGATGGGGGGAGGGCAGGTGTGAAAAGATGTATTTTTTACCTCACTTTCTGATTTACAAAATTGGTGGCCAGTGAGGACAGGCAGTACCTAAGCAACGGAATCCATGGAGAGCCTCACGCCCTTTGGGCATCTTTTGTTTCAGCCTCCTCAGCTTTACCAACTATAATTTCCAGAAGTTTGGTCTATCTGCATCCTTAGAGCAGAATGGAACCCCGAAATTTCACATTCTCTCCTTTTTCCCCTGCCTAGAGGGAGCCCAAGTAAGGACCAAAGTGGCCAAAAAATGACAACAAAGACAGAAAAAGCCTGGATAACAGAGGAACAATAACAAAATTAAACGTCATCCTCCACAGGGTAGTTAATATAACAGGAAAAAAAATGCCATACTCAGAAACTGATCAATCAGAAAACACAGATTTAAGACCCAATTCCACTTTTGGCAGCTGAATAACTTTAGGCAACTGTCTTTGTGAGTCTCGACTCATTCCCCTGCTAAAGAGGGCTGCTTGGACATTAGAAGATGCTAATATTTCTAAGAGATTTTGCTCTATAAATTAAAGGGTGTGTTCAATTGCAGTTCTTACATTAACGAAAACAAAACAAAACAAAACATGGAATTGACAGCCCTCCTCCCCCAGTGTCAAGCCCCTACCTCTTTAGAGTATGAAAGTTAAAATCTGGGTTTAATTAGAAAATTCTGAAGAAAGATTACAAGTACTGTTAGCAGCTTCAGAGCCACAGAGGGAGAAACAGATGTGCCCTGGGGCACCTCCTACACAGAGCCTCTCTCAGGGGTAGTGGGGTAACTGGTAAGACCAGTAGTACCCACCATGTGGGCCCAAGGATGGCTAACAGAGCCTCAAAGAACTTGGATGCCAAAGCAGGGGCTACCCAGTGGGTGGAGCTGGGCGACCTCTACTGCAGCTTTAATGAAGAAGCCCAGAGGAAGAAAGATGAAAGGAAGTAAACGCCCTGAGCCTGGTTAAAACAAGGCCCAAAGGACATCTCACCAGATGGAGGAATGAAATGGCAAAGCCAGAGGAGTTTTGCAGAGTGTGCTATTTAAGAGAGATGGAAGGAAATGAAGAAAAGAATAGGGGGAAGGGCTGGGGCCAGGGGAATGTAATCAAGTATGTTGTGCCCAAACGGCACTCCGAGACCCAAATCCTGCCAGAGACAGTAGCCAAGCTTTCACCAAAATACAACAATCAGGCTTCAAGCAGGCAGGCTGTCGCAGTTTGTCAGTGCCATTGATAATTTAGGTTCCTTCCCTTGCACAGGGCTCTATTCCAACTACACTGTCTAATAACAGCTTCTTATTTCTAGATAGACTATCAAGACTTGCTTTCTTCTTGAACTACTGTGTTTTTAAGAGAAGCCTAGTTCAAATCTGGCATTTTGCTTCTCCCAAGAAACTCTGGGAAAAAAGGAAAGATCAGGATGTAGGTTTATCTTTTTTCTTCCTCTAATAAGAGCACCTTGACTTTGTTTTGGAGAACTGCCACCTCCCACTTTCAATCCAAGTAACTTAGGTGGGCAGGCCTCACCCTCTGGTTCTAGGGATGGGCCTGTCACCAAGTCTGATCAATAAGACCTCAAGCCTCCAAGGCCATAGTAACTGGTTCCAACACTGGGACCAGACTTAAGCCACTGCAGTGTTAGCCCCACTAGGGAGAGCTGCTTCTGTGCGTTGCTAAGCTGAGGATGCAAGCTGGAAGACCCTGGCAGCTCGAGCTGCCACACTTGAGGAACACCTGGTTCGGAACAAAGCAAACTAAATAGAAAGCAGATTGAGAGAGGCACAGCAGCCTGATGAGATCTTTAGAGATGCTGGATTTTCTCTTACAGGCACTGAGAAATCTCTTTCCTTAAGCTAGTTTGAATTGGGTTTCTGCAGACCTGCAATTCACGGTCCTGATTAACACATGGAATTTGAAATCAATGGTTACAAGAAGGCTTTGGTAATAGCACACCTGGCTGTTTAATGCCTAGACTCTTCTAAATTTTCATGTATCCAAGGAAAGTAAAAGGTCATAAAAGAGGAAGCATCTGAACGAGGTCTGTGGTGAACAATGAAATTCGAGCAAGAGAGGAAGAGAGAGGAAGATCAAGAACGTACTTGACTCCAGCTCTCTGAAAGGGCATCAGATTAGACACGAGCTTGGGGTCCACTTCAGAAAGGTCTGCCTCTGGGACATCTGGTGTGAGACTGAGAGATGTCTTCTTGAGCTGAGAAGCAAACGCCAGGGTGAGAGTCGTGGGCAGAGGATCCAGCTGAACCTGTGGGAGGCAGCGCGCCTTTGTAACTGGAAAGAAGAACAGAAGCATATGAGCTGGAGTGTTCATGCCCAAAAGATTTGGAGAAAGAGGAGCTTTGGGATATACATATATTTCCTTCTAATGATACTAGTCCTAGGTCCCTATATAATGCATGGAGAAATCTCTTCTAGTCAGGACCATTAACCCAAGTGTGAAAAATAAATTACTTGCGATCCACAAGGAAATGAAAGCAAATTAACTGCACTGACCTTGCTTTTTGAACAATGTAATCTCACCTGATTTTAAACTTTAAAAAAGAGGGGGAAAAAACCCTTTATTCAATAGAGAAACAGAAAAAGAAAAACCAGAGAGAAAAATACAACACATAATTTTTGGGAAAAGGAGGCTGAATTACAAATTTAAAATGTAGAGAAAAAATGACAGACCTAGAGACCCCTGGCAGTGGAATTATCGTTAAACCACTAACCACAGCCTGCTGTCCTGCCGGCTGTCACTTTCAGGATGTGCTTCCCTTTCATCATTTTCCTTTGAAAAGTCTAATGAGAAAAGTAGCCATTATTTACAGATCATCAATTGCTCTTTATCCTCTACCTCTTCAAGGGCACCCTGGGAGTCAGAGTAACCCACCAAGAGGCTAATTGTCCTCAGGTATCCAGTAAAGGAAACTACAAAGAGAAACTGGGTCTGGTTTTACTTCTATCCAACATTATTTGAAATACTGAGGTTGGTTGTCTATTGCATATGGTCATGTGTGATCATATGTTTTCTTAATATCCTCACGAGTGATTCCAAAAGTCTTTTGCCACAACCATCAATTGGTTACCACTGTAAATACTGATGTGGACATGCAGGGCTGAGCCATCTACTGCTACCTCCAAATGCTTTGTATTTTCAATATATTTAAGTCCATTTCTCTCCTCCACTAAATATAAGTACCAGTTATTTCTGGAAACAATTTCCACAAAAAGAATCACCATGAGAGGAAATTAGGTAAGGTTGATGGCTTTAATACAACATAAGACTGTCCATATTGATGCAGAAATACATTTTGTACCTCCAAATTAAATCTAAGCATGCTGATTTCTACACACTTCAGGAGGCTGAGCACTCCATGTACTTTCAGAAATCATTATCATTTTAATGCTAGTGATCTTCAGAACTCAAACACCTGATGAAAGCTAGGAAAGGGCTGATGAACTGGCTGGTAGAAAACGCAGTGCTTTGTAAGCATTATGTTCCTTCAGCCATTTAAGAGGAATAAAACTAATATCTACCATGTCTCCTACCAACTACCATCTCCAAAATCCTATGCTGCCAGTTCAGCCATCTCAGGCTTTCTGAGAAGGCCACCATTCCCTGTCAATGACTGTCTCTACTGTCCTTTCCCTGGTACTAGGAGATGACAGACATGTTGTCTGGCTTCGTGAGTCATCTAGAAGTCATTTCTGTAAAATAGCTCTTTGGCAGAACGCTACTAGCCACATAGCAGAGATGCTAATGTTTTCAAATAGCAGCTGACAAGACAAGATTGTTGAGAACCCTTCTGGACTGACAGTGAGGGGAAAACAAAAGGCCTTATGCCAATTTCACTGGGGGCAAAAGGCCTGAGTCACTTAGAAAAGAGAGAGGAGGAAAGCTTAGATTCTCCTTACTAGAGAAAATAGTTCCCACTGCTTCACCAGTGAGCATTCATGTACTCAAGTCTTATTGCCATTTCTTCATTAGTTTCCTGTGCACATGTTCACTAGCTCAGGGTCAAGGATCTAATTTCACTCATAAAAAAGGAGAGCACGGGGTGAGGGGAGAGGTGCGCATTCCCCAGGTTCACAGTACTGGCGGTGAAAGTGGAACTCAACTGGAACCGGGCTATATTCTCACAGCTTTCCCTCCCCAGCTTCTTAGTTTAGCTGGCTTCTAAATTTTGTAATGGGTCAGGTTACAAAGGCAGATGGCAATTTTAGTCTTATTTCTGTCAATGACTGTCACTGACTTTACTGTGACCCTGTAATGCTCCCAGTAAGGAAAGCACTGTTTCCTTTCTCTGGGCCCAACCTTTTCCCAGTCTATGAAACAGGAAAATCAGTCTTATCTTTCATGAGACACTGTCATGATGGGATAGCACATAAAAACTCTAAATCTAGAATCTTCACTCAGGATCCATGGAATCATTTTTATCAAGTACAAAATCTTATTTGGGGCCAGTATGTACATTTTTTTCCTGGGTGAAAAATCCATTATTTTCATCAGATATTTCAAGGAGTCTATTGTCTGCAAAAGATCAGAAACCACTATGTAATGCCATGTGAGTCACAAGCATGGTTTTTCAACACTACATTTATCTACTAATGCTGTAAGTGTCCCGCTTTTTGTTGTTCCATAAAAGTCACAGACTTTATAACTAACATATTTGTGTTTCTTGGTTGAAAGACAAAGGGGAGAAGGAAAGAACTCACTTCTATTTCCCATCAAAAATTCAGCTTTTGCGGTTGGGAGTGGTGGCTCATCCCAGTACTTTGGGAGGCCAAGGTGGGAGGATCACTTGAGGCCAGGAGTTTCAGACCAGCCTGGCCAACATGGCAAAACCCCATTTCTACTAAAAATAGAAAAATTAGCGGGGCATGGTGATGTGTACGTACAATTCCAGCTGATAACAGCAGGAGGCAGACAACTTCCTAGGCAGACAAGGGTGGGTCCCCAGTGAAACCCAACCTTCAAGTCAAAGACAGACCAAAACTTGAAAACCGGGCTGCCAGTTAGTTCCAGGTGGAGTCCACAATCCAGCGTGAGAACTTCCTCGATGACTTTTAGCCAATCGAATGGTGCTTTTTCCAGGCCTACCCATGCACCAACTAGCACACCTGCCCCCATTCTGAGCCCATAAAAACCCTGGATTCAGCCACATGTTGGAACTACCCACTTCAGGTCCCCTCTTTACTGAGAGCTGTTCTGTTGCTCAATAAAATACTTCTTTGTCTTGCTCTGTCTCCAGTTGTCCATGTAACCTCATTCTTCTTGGATGCGGGACAAGAATCTGGGACCTGCTGAATGGTGGGTGAGAAAAGGGCTGTAACACATTCCTGGTCTGCTCGCCAAGCTGCGGGTAGTGACATGCTCCTGACTGACCACAGGAGTGAAGAACAGCAAACTTTCTGGGGGCCCAGATCTCGGGACTCCCTGAGCCAGAGCTGTGACATGGTATAACACCCCTTTGGGGCTTCACAGTTGCTGGTATTTTCAAGTTTTCGGGCGCCAGCACATTCTCATCATCTAGACGCTGGTACCCAAGGCAGACGCTGCTTGTGGTATGCCCAGTCTAGCTGCAGCCTCACATGGAGCTGGTGCCTGTGCCAGAGTCTGGAGCTGCCTGCTCTGCTGCAGCAGCTGGCACACCTGGCTGTGTGCCGTGGCCAGATCCTACATTCTCACTCACACACCCTCCACTGCTCCATGCCTAGCTCCCCCTTGGTGGGTGTGGGATCAGGACTGGTAACATGAGCCGAACGCAGCCTGCCAGGCTGAGTGGGCAGAGCAGGCCCAGCAGCAAGTCCAGCTGGCAAAGCAGCACCAAAAGGATCCTGTGTAACAGCTACTTGGGAGGCTGAGGCACAACAATCACTTGAGCCTGGGAGGCAGAGGTTGTAGTGAGCCAAGATCCTGCCACTGCACTCCACCCTGGCTGACAGTGAGACCCTGTCTCAAAAAGAAAAAACATATTTAGCTTTTGCCAAATAATTCCCTCTATTTTATTTTATTTTTTTGAGTTGGAGTCTTGCTCTGTCGCCCAGGCTGGAGTGTGGTGGCACAATCTCGGCTCACTGCAACCTCTGCCTCCCTGGTTCAAATGATTCTCCTGCCTCAGCCTCTGAAGTAGCTGGGACTATAGGTGTATACCACCATGCCCAGCTAATTTTTTGTATTTTTAGTAAAGACAGGGTTTCACCGTGTTAGCCAGGATGGTCTCTATCTCCTGACCTCGTGATCTGCCTGCCTTCGCCTCCAAAAGTGCTGGGATTACAGGTGTGAGCTGCCACCACACCCAGCCTTAAATAATTCCCTCTAAATCACAAGTTCCAAGTAGCAGCAGCCAGAGAGTCTCAAGATCAATGGGAGCCATCCTTTCTGCTTCAGCCAGCATTTACTAAGTTATCATCTCGTATTCAAACCTAATCTTGTAGTTCACAGCAAGTTTTGCTCAAGGAACCAAAGGGTCTTCCTGTATATTTAATTCCTATGTCAGTACAGCAGATAGAGATTAAAGACTATCCCTTTTTTTTAACTAAAGGGACAATGGAACCCAGAATGTTGAATTATTTACCTAATATCACACAGTAAGTCACATAAGGAGACAAAAGGAAGGAACCCAGCTTTTCCCTCTTCATTGAAGCCCCGCCAGGCAAGATGGCCAACGACTCACAGCTCCCAGGGTTGGCTCATGTCTGTCTTGGCCTGACTGGTTCCATAAATGATTCCTTCCTTAGTCTGGGAAGCCCAATAGGCCCTCAGGATTGGGAGAAAAGCAGAGGAACATAAGCCATGCCAGCTGCAAACACAATGCAGAATTGTTACAGCCAGATAGATAAGGGATTGGTATTCTGGTACAGTCTGAGATATGACCCTATTTCCTTGTTCCAGGCATATTAGAATTTATTGCCCCATCTAAGGAAAGCACAGAGAAGAAAAATGATAAACCCAAATTGGCTTCCTCTTCTTGTACTTCTGCTATCTGTACACATATCCCCTTTCCTTGGTCAGTCTCTAAAGTGCTTGTTAAAATGCCTAAGTCCCTGGCCTTGACTTCTGCCTTGGACAGAACTCTACCATGAAGTCCATTCCCAGTGAGAGTCTCCTACCTTTCTTGAGCATCTAGTTCTAGAAATACATGGGGAGCCTATTCGTAGGAGTAATCTATGGTCACTTCCACCTAAGCTAAGCAATCCCAGCTCGCTTCTGATCCCAAAGTCTATGTACCCACGCTTCTAATACTTCTATGACAGCAGGAAGGTTTCACAGGCCTGGGGAATTTCACTACTACCACCTCACCCTTACAGCAGAAGAGGCCCGGCACTTGTTTGGGCTGTCATAAAGCCACCATTTCAGTGGACGCAGACAAGGTTGCATCCTTACCTTTACTTACCCTGTACTCAAGCATCCCACCACAGCAGACAGAAGAGAAGATTCTTCAAAAATACATCAAATTTAAGGTGAATTATTAAAGCTTAACAATAGCATGATATAAAACAAGTAAGGAAGGCTTCTCACTTAGTTTGTTGTGCTCTTCCAAGAGAAAGCTCCACTTCCTGGTCTTGACATCTGCAATGAAAAGAAATAAATAAGCAAATAGGACACCCTGCTCTCCCGCTACGTGATCACACTTACTCATTTATTCTTTGGCTTCATAAACTTCCATTAAGCTTGGACAATGTGGCAGCTGGTCCTGTACTTAGCACTGGGGATACAGAAATTAGGAGAGTCCTTTCCCTGGGGGCTTCCCCAAACTACTGGGAGGAGAGATTAGCAGAGACGCTGACAACACTGGGTGGTAAGCGTTGTGATAAAAGGTGCCTGTACAGGATACATGGCTAGGGGCTAGCCATGGGAGGGAGGGGCTAGCAGGTCAGAAACACCTTGAATGACAGGGTTGCTAATTGTAGCTCACACCTCAGCAGCATTCACGTTCAGCCCGGCACTGTGCCAAGACTCAGTGGCACCACTCATCTGCCCCTCCCAAGTCTGTAAGACTATTTAAATAATAAGCCACCATTGGGTAGAAAGATGCTCACCTTTCTTAGTTAATATTGTGTGTAATTTATACTATACTATGCTAATTAACAGATGATGTAATAATCACACTAACGATAATTCATAATAACTGGCTTTTTGGGGTGCTCACTGGGGCTGTTAACTTCATTTTATACACGGGAAACAAGCCACATATGGTCAGAGTGGTCAAACGGCCAAAGTTCAAATTTTGGCTGTGCCTCTTGCTAGCTATGTCACCTTGGGCAAGTCATTGTAACATCTCTCCCTCAGTTTCCACAACTGAAAAATAAAGATACTACAGCCCCTATCTCACAGGTTACTGTGAGAATTACATGAAATTCAAGGAAACTGCTTATGAAAGCATGACTGGAAAACAATGAGCATCCCAAAAAGCCAGTTATTATGAATTGTTGTTAGTGTGATTATTACATCATCTGCTAATTAGCATAGTGTAGTATAATTTACACACAATATTAACTAAAAGGTGAGCATCTTCCTACCCAATGGTGGCTCATTATTTAAACAGAGGAATTTCTCTACTAATTTATCTTTTGAAAAAAATCAAGGAAGCTTGGTCTTGGTAAATGCTATCTGGGCAGCAAAAGTGCATTCCTCACTGTACGGTTACTTCAAAAGCAAGGTGGTTGGAAAGAGGCATTGTGGACATAGCAAGTCAGTTTCAGGAAAAAGCGAGGTCGCCCAGGTGCAACCTGATGAAAGGAACAAAGCAGACAGACTAATCTCGAATGTGAACTAGTACAAGAAGGCCCTTCCTGACAACTTGATTCTCACAGTAGCATAGCAGCAAACAGGAAAAGTGGTGAACAGCAGCTAAGGCAAAGAAACCAATCATGGCTTTTGGACACCCGGGTGTGAGCAGGATCAGTATCAATATTTTCATGGTACCCACTCCCAAAATGGCAGACCATGTCAGGAGTGTGATCTCACAGGCTGGTGATAGACACAGATCACTGGATTTGACTTTTTTTTTTTGAGATGGCGTCTTGCTCTGTTGCCCAGCTGGAGTGCAGTGGCATGATCTTAGCTCACTGCAACCTCTGCCTCCCGGGCTCAAGTGATTCTCCTGCCTCAGGCTTCTGAGTGGTTGGGATTACAGGCTGGCACCACCACGCCCAGCTAGTTTTTGTATCTTTAGTAGACAGGGTTTGGTTTCACCATGTTAGCCAGGCTGATCTCGAACTCCTGTGACCTCACGTGATCTACCCACCTCGGCCTCCCAAAGTGGTGGGATTACAGGCCACTGCACCTGGCCTGTATTTGCCTTTTAAGGGCCACCCCAAGCTGAAGCCAACCATCCGACGGGGCGAGGAAGGCAAAGGATCCAGGCTGCTGTGTAAGCAGCTCATCTCACGACCTGCCTGGGCCTCGCACAGCTCCCCTACGCCCTGCTCACCAGCCTGCCCGCATCAGTCCAAACTCCATCCATCCGAGGATGATCACATAGCAACCAGCATCACCTTCCTTCAGAAGGAACCCAAACCCTGATGAAAGCTCTTGCCGAGCAAGCAATTCTAGAGGCTTCTTCCAGGACGATGCTTCAATGTAAGGTCTCAAAGGTTTGAGGGATTTGAGTTCTACTTGCCTACGGACAAGATCAAACCAGTTCAAGAATGGGGAAACACTGATCCATAAAAGATATACAGTCTTTAAAAAAACAACGTGGCCCAAGCTAAGAATGATACCCAGGAGTCCAGAATCTATAGCTGCTTCTCCCCTATTCTGACAGGGGAGCTTTAGAAAAACCTCACAAAAAAATAAAGCAAAATGGCCATGTGTGGTGGCTCACTCCTATAATCCCAACACTTTGGGAGACCGAGGTGAGCAGAGGAGTTCAAGACTAGCCTGGCCAACATGGTGAAACCCCACCTCTACTAAAAATACAAAAAATTAGCTTAGTGTGGTGGCATGTGCCTGTAGCCCCTGCTACTCGGGAGGCTGAGGCAGGAGAACCACTTGAATCTGGGAGGCCAGAAATTGCAGTGAGCTGAGATTGTGCCACTGCACTCCCAGCAGAGGCGACAGAGCAAAGCAACTCCATCTCAAAAATAAATAAATAAAATAAAGCAAAAATATTCTGCTTTGGCCAGTAGATTTTAAGACTGGCTTATAATTAGGCTCAACTGAAGATTTAAAAAAAAAAAAAAAAAAAACAATGTCCAGGCCTCACCTCCAACAAAATAAATCAACATCTCTGGGTAAGAACCAGGCATCAGTGTTTTTGAAGTGGCACAGTGATGCTGATGGGCAGCCCAAGAGGAGAACTACCAGCATTTTCAAACCATGGCACCATGACCAGCAGCAGCACCAGCTCAGGGAACTTGTGAGAAATGCAAATTTTTGGCTCCACGCTTGAGTTCCAGAATCAGAAACTCTGGTAGTAGGGCCCAGCAATCTGAGTTTTAACAACCCAGGCAAGTGGTTCCCTGCATGTTCAAGTTTGAAAACCACTACGGTTACATATGAAAAAGGCATTTATTTTTATGGCAACCACCTGTGCTTCTGCTCTGCAAAGGCCAAAATAAAAACAGATGGGTTTTAAAAATGGCTGAAGCAGGAATTTACCTGCTTCCACCAAGAAGACATTGACCAGGGGGAAATTATGGGGTATTCTCTTTGGGAGGCCTTAATGACAAAACAGTCCCCACTATATGTTTACTGTCTGGAATAATTAACATGTCATCTTTCTATAAGGAGAAGAGCAGAACAGGAAGGCGTTCCCAAGAAAGTAATTTTTAAATATTCAAGGGAGGAAAAACACCCTATGCTGAGATCACAGACCACTGCATATTCTGGGAATCAGACAAAGACCGATTACTTGCCATATCTTCTGGAATCCATCTGTTTAAAAAGTGCAATCAGGTCCTGTGAATAACCGATGTCTGCCTCGAAGTAGGCCCGGGAGATGAGTATGCATCGCCCTTTGATGAAGGCAAGGGACGGAGCTGACGGAAGGCTGGCCTGTCCCGCGCTGCTGGTGGAGGGTGACTCACTGCTGCCATCGGCCCATTCCAGAGGCTGCAGGTTGACCGTGGGGAGGCTCTGGGCTGCTTCCACTGCCAAAGAAGAGGAATCGAACAGAAGTGACAAAGCAGAGGACTATGATATGGCTTTGAGATACAGGCAAGGGAAGAGGGAGAAAGTGGGGAGGGGACATGGTCAAGAGGCACCAGGTCTGGAAGGAAGGCAAGAAAAGGCGCTGTTAGATCAGGAAGGCTAGCAAGTGTTTTTCAGTTGGGGCTTTCGGAATTTCAATATTTGTTGAATGTAACTCTCTATCTCCTTTTTTTTTTTTTTTTTTTGAGACAAGGTCTTGCTCTGTCACCCAGGCTGGAGTGCAGTGCCATGATCATGGCTCACTACAGCCTCAACCTCCTAGGCTCAAGCCATCCTCCACTTCAGCCTCCCCAGTAGCTAGGACTACTGGCGTGTACCACTACATGGGGTTAACTCACATTTTTTGTAGAGACTGGGTTTTGCTATGTGGCCCGGGCTGGTATCAAACCCCTAAACTCAAGCCATCCACCCGCCTTAGCCTCTGGAAGTGCTGGTATTACAGACATGAGGCACTGCACCCGGCCTCCTTAGGTTTTTCAAATCAAAAAATTTAAAATTTGGCTGGGCGCGGTGGCTCATGCCTGTAATCCCAGCACTTTGGGAGGCTGAGGCGGGTGGATCACAAGGTCAGGAGATCAAGACCATGCTGGCCAACATGGTGAAACCCCATCTCTACGAAAAATACAAAAATTAGCCAAGCATAGTGGTGTGTGCCTACAATCTCAGCCACTCAGGAGGCTGAGGCAGGAGAATCGGCTGAACCCGGGAGGTGGAGGTCGCAGTGAGCCGAGATCGCACCACTGCCCTCTAGCCTGGGCGACAGAGCTAGACTCTGCCTCAAAAAAAAAAAAAAATAATTAAAATTTAGAAATTTACAGGGGGAAGAGGAAGTTCACCAGGATGAATAAACTTATTAGCTAACTTCTGGCACTGTGTTGGAGAAGCCACTGAAATCAGCACACCACAAATCACTCAGTTAACCCTACTCCTAGGTTGCTACTCTGTCTACTGCTCAGAGAACAAAGCAGTGAGGACCACGATCACCAGGTCACAAACGCACAGTTCTGAACATTATTTCGTCTGTTATAGATGAACAGATTCAACTATATAAAACTAAGCTGCCAACAGACACACACTGAAGTGAAAGGCAAAAACTCTGAGTAAAGGGTTTTTAAAAAAGTACTGAGACCAGAAAATAAGAGGATAGAGATGTAGCAAATTCAAAACAGGAGGAAGAAGACTAACAAACGTTTGGAGAAATGTTCAACTTCATAAATCATCAGGCAAATAAGAGACTTTTCTACTTATCAAACCTGCAGGATAAGAAACAATTAGACATCCATATTGCTAGCTGGGAATAAAACCTTCTGGAAAACAATTTGGCAATTACGGCAAGAGCTCTAAGAATAATGGTTCAACTTCTGGGAATCTATCCCAACTACCAGTTGAAAATACAGAGAAAAACTTATGTACGAAGGTGTTCCTCTACAGCTTTAAAACTGGAAAAACTGGCAGCAAATTAAAATCAAGCAGAAAAAAAAAAAATTGAAGCAATGTATGACACATCCATAAAACAGAATGTTACACAGCAATTAAAATTTATTTTGTACTAAAAATTTTGGAAGAAGCAAAAGTAGTTCAACAACACAAAATCATTTTTTGAAGGTCAAAATGGTCCATTATCATGGACACCCACAGTGTCATCATTTCGAATTAACAGTTAACATTCAGTAAAACAAATATGCTTTAGGCTGGAGCATTAAAAAGGCAAAACAAAAATTATATGCATGCATACAACTTTATATTTTAATGCACAGAAAAAAGACTGGAAGGAATGAAACCAAAATGTTAATAAGGTTAGATGAGTAGGGAGATTACGGGGGATAGTTCTTCTTCATATCTCAAAGTATGTTCTACAGCGAGTATGTGGTAGGGTTAACAAAGCAAAATCCAGAGATACACCTAAAGCAAAATGACAGAAAGACTGACACAGAGACAGCTGCATATGTTATACTGATAAAAAGCCAATCATGACACATCAATCAGGAACCTATCTGAAACTTACAAATCCAAAGAGAAATTCACAAATCCATAATTATGGTAAGGAATTTCAAAGTTTATCTCAGCAGGCAAAAGAACAAGTGTGTTACACATTGGTAAGGATATGGAGGCGCCAAACAATCAGAAAAGTTCATCTAAAAGCTCTATGGAGAATTTTTTTTTCTCTTCTGTGAGCTTCACTGAGAAGTATATGTGGAGAATTTCGTACCCTATAAACATGGTTTTTAAAACATGTGGAGCATTACATAAAGCAATGATAGGCGGGCATGGTGGCTCACACCTGTAATCCCAGCACTTTTGGAGGCTGAGGCAGGTGGATCGCCTGAGGTCAGGAGTTCAAGACCAACCTGGCCAACATCTCTACTAAAAATATGAAAATTAGCCAGGCGTGGTGGTACAAGACTGAAGTCTCAGCTACTCCGGAGGCTGAGGCAGGAGAATCACTTGAACCTGGGAGGCAGAGACTGCAGTGAGCCAAGATTGTGCCACTGTACTCAAGCGTGGGTGACAGAGTGAGACTCTGTCTCAAAAAAAAAAAAAAAAAGCAACAATATCACACAAAAAACCTAAATGCATCTGCAAAAGCAGGAGTCATCTAAGTCGCCACGTACTGTGGTCAGAACAAGAGTAAAAAGACAAAACAAACAGCCGTAACAGTGGAAACCACTGATTTAAATTCACCAGTAATGAGAATACCAGGTGTCAAAATCTGCAGTCTTTACCCAGACCCTTGAGTCTCCCCCTTCCAACACCAAACAAATGGATTAAAAAATGAGCCCTCCCTAGACAGTGCCAACATCATCAGTGTTAAAAGTTGAATTGTGTCCCTCCAAAATTCATGTTAAACAAGCAGCATAGGACCTCAGAATGTGACTGTATATGGAGGTAGGGCTTTAAAGAGGTTAATAAGTTAAATCAGGTCACCGGGGTGGGCGATGTTCTTCTAAGGGTAGGTATTCTTATAAGAACACCACTATGACTGATGTTCTCATAAAAGGGAGAGACACTAGTGATCAGCGCACATAAAGGAAAGTCCACGCAAGGACACAGAGAGAAAGCAGCCACCTGCAGGTCATAGAGAGAGGCCTCTGAAGAAACCAACCCTGCCAATACCTTCATTTCAGGCTTCCAGCCTCCAGGTCTATGAAAAAATAAATTTCTATTGTTTAAGCCACCTAGTCAGTGGTACTTTGTCACAGCAGCCCTCACAAACTAACACATGAGCAGCTACCAAAGAAAGAGATATTGCCTAATGTACACATTTCAGGAATTGGAGGCTAAGGAGAAAACCAGGAAATTCTACAGGGAGCTGTCCCATCACCGGCGCAAACCACCCTGCCCAGAAACTGTACTGGTGACTCCAGATAATCCTACCTCATACCCCAAATCTGCAAAGTGACCTAAGCATACATCCTTATCTTTTCCCTTCTTAAGCTGGATGGAGGAAGAGAGGGTATAGGAATGGCAGCTGGGGTAGAAGAGTAAAATAAATGGGAGATGAAAACACCCCTGGGGCTGACGCTTTGACACAGGTGTGTAGGCTCCATGTGACAGGATCAAGTGACAAAAATTTAGTGTATGACAGTTTTCTCAGAAGACAGAGGGACATACCCAGCTGCTGACTACGACCAGACACGGCGTTAGCTGGAAACTGCCTGAGTACTGCCCCCTCCTTGCATTTTTGAGTAGTTAGCTGCACAGACAGTGCTCTGAGGATCTGTGCTGTTTGCTAAACTGTTACCTTCCTGGGAGCAGGGGCTGGCAGATCCGCCTGAGCTGCCTGTCACTACTGGGGCCAGCATAGTCTGGTGGGAACATGTAATCTAAAGTCAGACTGCCTGGGTTTGAATCCCAGCAGTATAACTTATTGGCTATGTGACCCTGTGTTACTGACTCAGCCCCCCTGGGCCTGAGTTTCCCCATCTGTAAAATAGTTATTACAAGGAAAAAAAGTTAGAATAAGGAGCTTAGAATAGCCTAATGCATAGCAAGCACCATTAAGTGCTAGCTTTCGTTAATATTACCAATGGCCTTCACCCACAGAGCTGCCTCATTAGGCAGTGGGAAAGAGTGTGGGGTGGTGCCCTGCAAGCTTTTGACACCTGTAAAGCCATGCACACCATAAGCTAGACTACATGTGACACTCCAAAGGAAGTTTCAGCACCAGTGTCGCCCTCCGTGAGGAACAACCACATGCCTACTTACTCAGGGCACTATAGTCATTCATGCTGAAGTTCCATGTCTTGGTGTCAGGATCTGAAACAAAACAGAGGGCTGATGACTGTCACTACAATTTGCACTTGGGCATTCAATACAGGCTTGTCTTCTAAGTGAATGAATGAATGGGCACCAAGTTCAAAACAACTGACTAGCAAGCCCCTACTGATCTACCAAATCTTTGTAGAGGATAAACAGTAAAGATAGATCATTCCTTTTTTTTTTTTTTCTTTTTTTTGAGACAGAGTCTCACTCTGTCGCCCAGGCTGGAGTGCAGTGGCATGACCTCAGCTCACTGCAACCACTGCCTACTGGGTTCAAGCAATTCTCCTGCCTCAGCCTCCAAGTAGCTGGGATTACAGGCGTGCGCCCCCATAGCCAGCTAATTTTTGTATTTTTTAGTAGAAACACGCTTTCACCATATTGGACTGGCTGATCTCGAACTCCAGACCTCGTGATCTGCCCACTTCAGCCCTCAAAGTGCTGGGATTACAAACATAAGCCACTGCACCAGGCCTAGATAATTCTTTTATTCCATGTAGCAGAATTCAACTCAGACCCGGGGAAGTTACGAACTTCACCTAAGAGGACTGAGGGCAGACTTAGGACTAGAATCCAAGTTCCCCAGGTCGTAATGTGGTCAGACAAAGCAGTATGAGGAGCAATGGCTCTGGGCTGTAGCTGAGCTGGTCACATCCTGACCCTGCCTTTCCAGACCAATGAAACTGGGCCCATCACTTAAATCTTGCTGGGCCAGTTCCATCGCCTTAAAAACTGCAATAACATCTACTCATTTCAAAAAAACTGCTGCTCAGCTTAAGTGCTACAATGCATATAAAGCACCTGGCACAGGAAGTGTCTTCTCAATAACATTCAACCGTTCTCCAGATGGCCATGTGGCAACCATCAAGTCTGGCAGCTGTTTGAGGGAATGACTATGATGAAGGGAAACACAAGCTCAAATTGAAAAAATTTAACAACTGGATGGACAGAATGTGCCAATGCACTCTCCTAATACTAATGAGAAACTGTTAGATTACAAGAGACTCTAAAAATAAGAAAAAAACACCTGAAGAACAAAGACATTACCATAAATCTTGCTGGGCAGGCTCTTAAACACGGCAAGGAGTTCCGCATTGTACCCGATCAACACCTGGAAACGATCGCCATTCTTTACACACTTTCCCTTCTGAGTGACCGCTGCTTTTTGGAGTGAGGACCCCGATGTCTGCTGGAGTCTTCCTTCTGGCCTGGGTGTTACACTCCCCGAGCTAGAATGGATGTAAGAAGTGTTCTGCTGCGAGGTGGAGGCTTTTGCTGTCTTGGCCTCTAACTTAACATCGCTGGGAGGCTGTCCAGAAGAACGAGGTGGTGTCTCTTGTGAACACTTTGCTTTGGTCAAAGGCTCACGAGTTGGGTTAGCAAAGGGTATGGACCTGATCGAAGCCTGAGCATGACCTTGACCTAACTCATAACCCAAGAGCTGTTGTTTAGAGACCTCTGGAGGACTTTGTGCCAAAGGAGGGGAGATTCCAGTGAGAGCCACTTGACTTGGTGGGCTGTGGCCTGGGCAGGCTGTGGCCATTTCTTCTGGCTTTTTCCATATTCCCTTCACCTGCTCTGGTGTGCTAAGATGAAAACTGCGGGAATTATGAGGTTTTTGGTCAGCATTAGATGAGCTACTGGGATTCTGTTGCTTGAAAATGACACCATGGCTCACTGGCTTACAAGACTCCCTTGGGAAATTTTGGGATGGGCCTTGCTTGGCCTGGGATGGGTTGCCAGCAATGAAGGTGCCCAAGCTAGTCTTCTGATGCTGTTCTGCCAATAACTTCTCAGCTCTACGGGCCAGAGCCTTTTGTCGATTCTCTTCAATCCTTTTCCTCTGCTCCTCTGTAAGAGGCAAGGACATTTTCACCAAGAAATACTTAAGCAGGAACGTCAGCCTTTAATTGGAAAGTTGGCAAAAGCTGTGGAAGAAAATAAGAAGACTGAAATGAACATTACATTTATTAACTGCCATGCTCCAACCATGATTTTAACAAGGTTTTGTCTTGGAAACTGCATAATGAGCACAACCAAAGGATATATTAAAGTTTATCATTGCACACACACGGAGATAGTAGGCAGCATATGCTAAAATACAGATCCTGATCAAAAAGCAAAAAGCAAAAAGCAGGCCGGGCATGGTGGCTCATGCCTGTAATCCCAGCACTCTGGGAAGTTGAGGCAGGCAGATCACTTGAGGTCAGGAGTTTGAGACCAGCCTGGCCAACATGGTGAAACCCCATCTCTACTAAAAATACAAAATTAGCCAGGCGTGGTGGTGCACGCCTGTAATTCCAGCTACTTGAGAGGCTGAAGCAGGAGAATTGCTTGAACCCGGGAGGCAGAGGTTGCAGTAAGCCAAGATTGTGCCACTGCACTCCAACCTGGGCAACAAGAGTGAAACACCATCTCAAAAACAAACAAAAGAAGCAAAACCAAAGCTAAAAAGGCATTTGAGCTGCAATATTTCTTTCCTTCCCATGCCCCAGACAAGGTGAGTTCTCAGAACCCAAGAAAGTTATTTAGTGTACTTAAATCCATCAGATAATAAGAAGGGTGAAATTTTTAACCAGAAAGCATAGTAGATTAGACTGAAATAGACCAACCACTTACCATGGCGTGATACTTGCTAAAATAGCCTCTTTTCAACCTAGAAGAAGGAAAAAAGCATTAGCCTCCCATAGACTACACACGAAATTCTCCCCTCACATTCACTCCTTTTATCCTTCCTGGCAATCAGTCAGCCTGTGGCTCAGTGCAAGCCAGAGCAGCTGGCCTTGATACCCGATTTCCAAAACACAACACACGGAGCGACTGACTGACTCTCATGGGAAAATAAGGGGTGGAAAAAAGAAATATGTGTTCACAGTACAGATCAAGATGCTATATAAAGATATGAACAAGCAAACAAAAAAGAATAAAATTAATCCATAATCTCACCAGCCATCAATAACCACGGCTGAAATTAATAATTTAGAGTATACAGTTCTGATTTTTTTTTCTATCCATAACCACATAATACATGGCGCATACGTAGGAGACATAAGAATTTATTATAAAATAGGATCATTGCAAACATTCCATTTTGCACCCTGATTATTTTTTTCCCATGAATTTACCCCGAACATTTATTTTCCTACGAACTGAGACATTTTTACGACATTTTGTAAGCAGGGGGCAGGACACCAATTTCTCTGGCTTGGTTCAGATTAAATAGCCTGCATCTATTGTAATGCTATGTAATGCTTAGAATGATGATGTAGGGGTACTTCAGTAGCACTGCCTAGGCCTCTAGGCAACTATAGGGTTCAAGGGTTTCCTTCCCTGCTGGGACTCCCTTTGGCAGAACCCAACCCCCTACTCCACTCCTCCTCCCCGACCAAGAAGCATCTATCCCCAGAGAACTTCCACCTTCTCCAAATATTAGCAGTTAGGAAGGGGTGAAGCGGTTAGGGAGAGGTTTTGCAGGTGCACAGCGGAAGCCCTCAGTCTCTCTGGGTAACGCACTCCTGCCTAAGTTTCCAATCAGTTTCCTGCACCTCCAAACACTCCAGATCCCAGGCCTGGTGAGCTGTCTCCACTAACCAGGGAGATGCAGCCATAAGACCCACTGATCAGCCCCAAACCATAAAGCCATCCCGCCACATGAACGCCTCTCTTCCTCTCTAGGGAAGGACCTCTGCTCCCCAGAATTTCGGGGCGCGCCTCACCCAGCCTCAAGGTAAGCGGGCGCCACACCCCACTCCCACCCCTACGATATCCACTTGGATTCACCCTTCCCGTTGGCCCGCTTCCTCCTCCTCCAGGCTGGCATTGGTCTCGTCCGCCTCCGCCGCCTTCCTGCCAATCTACCACTTTCTCACCCAAGGAGGCCTAGAGCGCGAGCCGCAATTGCCCCCGGCCCTGAGCCAAAGCGCGACTCCAGAGACTTCCGAGCCGGGCTAGTCTTCCGGTGGACGGTTAGGCCACGGGTATTCAAGCGCTACGAGTTCGCCCGCCGTATTGCAGCGGCCAGGCCTGAAGGGCTCGGTCAGCGGTGAACTACACTTCCCAGCAGGCAACGCGGCCACAGTTTCCGCCTCCAAAAGTGGGAGTGATGAGACGAGAACGCCAGCGGGGCTGCAGGGTCTTCTGGGATTTGTAGTTCTTGCCGGGAGCCTGGCGAGAAACTGGAGCTGCAACGTCATGGGCGGGGCGAAAGTGGTGCACCCTGGAAACTGTAGTTCTCCAGAGGTTTAGCCAAACGCCAGGTCCTGAAAGCCTGGGATATTGAGGTTTCCAGACCTGTGGTCTCCTGTCTCCAGAGGGCATCTCAGACAGCCAGACTAACTTGGTGGCTCTTGATAAAAAGTATCCCCCCGGGGCATCCATTCCTGGTATTGCTATCCTTGCAATTTAAGCCTCACCCGCTGCGCCCGTCTGCCATCGTCATCATCATTGCAGTCATCAGTAATTGGGTTTAGCATACATATGAGTTACCTCATTTAACCGCACTACAACCTATGGAACACATTCTTGTCCCCATTTTACAAAGGGGGAAACTGAGACAGCTATTTGATAACGTTTCTCAACGCTTTATTAAGCTAACTTGTGATTCTGATTCCATAGCCCCTCCTCTTGAGAGAAGATTAGTCATGAGACTTTAAGAGTCACTTTAGAAAGGGCGTGGTGGCTCATGCCTGTAATCCTAGCACTTTGGGAGGCCGAGGTGGGCGGATCACGAGGTTAGGAGTTGGAGACTAGCCATGGCCAACATGGTGAAACCCCGTCTCTACTAAAAATACAAAAATTAGCCAGGCATGGTGGTGGGCGCCTGTAATCCCAGCTACTTGGGAGGCTGAGGCAGGAGAATCGCTTGAAACTGGAAGGCGGAGGTTGCGGTGAGCTGAGATCGTGCCACTGCACTTGCAGCCTGGGCAACAAGAGTGAAACTCCGTCTCAAAAAAAAGTCGCTTTACTCCATCCTGAGCGCCAACACACCAACACCCTTTCCTCTCCACAGTAAACTCCACTGTTCCATATTAGTGATAAACATGATATCGCTCTATCATCAGTGTGCATATGAATGTCGCTATTATTCTATTTTCAAACATGGCTCATTTAAAAACGAACAGATGTCTACTAAAGGATTTGGAAAAATGGACAAGACATGCTAAGAAAAAGGAAGCACTGCAATGTGTGTAGTTTGATTCATTTTTTTAAAAAAGAAATCCTTAACTATAAATATATGTAAACTCATAAAGGTCTGGGAAGGAAACTTGAAAACTCACCAAGCTGTTCAGGAGCAGAGTAGCATGGAATACGCTTTTCAACTTTTTAATCTCTATTTTTCAGAACGATTTGAAATTTCTAAAATAATCATATAGAACTTGTGTGACTTTTAAAGCAATAATTTTCCTTTCTTCCATTCTTTCCTTCTTTCTTTTCTTTTCTTTCTTTCCTTCCTTCCCTTCCCTTCCCCTTCTGTCTTTTCTTTTTTTTTTTTTTTTTTTTTGAGACAGTCTCACTCTGTTGGTCAATCTGGAGTGCAGTGGCTCCATCTCGGCTAATTGCAACCTCCGCCTCCTGGGTTCAAGTGATTCTCCTGCCTCAGCCTCCAATGTAGCCGGGATTACAGGTGCGCACTGCCATACCCAGTTAATTTTTTGTATTTTTAGTAGAGACGGGGTTTCATCACGTTGGTCAGGCTGGGCTCGAACTCCTGACCTCAAGTGATCCGCCTGCCTTGGCCTCCCAAAGTGCTGGGATTAGATGGGTGAGTCACCATGCCCAGCCCATTTTTCTTAAATGACAAAGACATTGCTTGTCTTAGGGAATTTGAGTGAGGTTTAGTAGTAGAAAGTAGCACAGAATAAACTTGGAACAAAGTAAATGTAGAAAACAATACTGCCTTGATAAATCTCCATGTTATTAAGATAGAAGCAAGATACTATGAGGGGAAGCGCTTAGTAAACTGTGAAATCCCAGAACAGGTAAGAGAGGGATGTTGTTATTATTTGAGGTAAACCTCTTCTATCTTTCATTTCTCTATACCTACCACTCATTTCCTACTACATAGTGTGAACATAAACTAGTTAATGAACACCTGTCCCTGCCCTTCCTGTCTCTTAACAGAGTCAGTTTGCTAAGAAAGCCGGGTGCTGTGCACTGGACTCAAGTCTGCACGGATTCACATGATCATCACTTCACTTTCCTGGGTCTCAGTTGTCTCACCTGTAAAATGATAGCATGCTTTGATATGTGCTAAGAGGGCCTGTGGATTAGTGGATCCTAATCTTAGATCCTAGAATTCTTATAGATTCACAGATCTTACTGCAGAAATTCCAATTCGATAAGTCTGGAATTGGGTTAGAAGATGTGATTACCTTTCTAGCTCTAATATTCTGAAATTCTAAGAATAGGAAATTGAAACAGGCGTTTGAGGTTGGGTGTGGTGGCTCACGCCTACAATCCTAGCACTTGGGGAGGCCGAGGTGGGAGGATCACCTGAGGTCAGGAGTTTGAGACTAGCCTAGCCAACATAGTGAAACCCCTCTAGTAAAAATATAAAAATGAGCCAGGCGTGGTGGTGCATGCCTGTAATTCCAGCTACTCAGGAGGCTGAGGCAGAAGAATCACTCGAACCCGGAGGCAGACGTTACAGTGAGCTGAGATCATTCCATTGCACTACAGCCTGGGCAACAAGAGTGAAACTCCATCTCAAAAAAAAAAAAAAAAGAAAAGAAAAGAAAAGCATTTGGGGGGAGTAATCATCTTCAGAAAGTAAACTAGTTAGATCCCACTCAATAGTTACATATTTTCCTTTGTCAATGGCATCGTTTATTGAGGTCTTACTGTATGCAATCTTTTTTTTTTTTAAAAAAACTATATTTCACCAATTCTTAAGGTAGATTATAATGAAAATTCATTTAGTAAAAAAGTGTAAAGGCCTGGAAGAAAACACAGGAAACAAGGAGTGAAAGGAGAGGAGAAGATAGCTGTAGCAGTCAAGCTCCGGTTTGACTTCGAGCTTCCTAGCAGATAAGCCAAAATGTCTAGAAGTCATGTAAGACCTTCAATCAAACACAGCACAGCTGAAGCTCCCAAACACTGGTCACCTGAGCAGTGCCCAGAATGGTTTGAAGCTTCACCTGATTGACTTAGATACCAGCAAACGAAAGGACAACGTAATGAATGTTTTGTAAAAATAAATTTTTACAATTAATTGTAAAATCCTGAGAGTCTATTTAACAGGATTCAAAGTTTAACTGGGTTTTCTTTAGCAAAGTGATGATTATCGTAAATACCTTTATTGGGCAAAATAGAAAGTTGTTTTTGCTTTCAAAAAGTAATCTAGTAATGTTTAGTCTATGAAATCCAAAGAGCTGGCAGACACCACTGTAAGGGAATCCAGAGATGAGTAAGGTCCAGTTTTTCTCCCTCCAAAAGTAGCAGTGTTTGGAGAATAGAAGGCAAATAACTAGAACAGCCAGATTTAACAAATGTCTCAATATTTGTCCCAAATATTGTGTGGGACATACTTATACTAAAAATGGATTTAAACGTATCTGAAATTCAAATGTAACTGGGTGTACTGTATGATACATGACAGCCTCCTGTTATCAGTAACTCAGGACTTAGCTGAGCCGTAGATGATTCACGGATATATTGGCACATTGACTTTTAAAGCTAGAAGGAGCTTTAGAGACCATCTGGTTTCATAGGTGAGGGAATAGAGGCCAGATCGGCTGCCAGTCCATATGGCACCTGTGTTAGTCTTCTCAGGCTTAAAAAAAAAAAAAAAAAAAAAAAAAAAACCCACCATAGACCAGGTGGCTTCAACAACAGAAATTTATCTTCTCACAATTCTGGAGTCTGCAAAGTCCAAGATGGCGGCGCCAGCCGATTTGGTTTCGGGTGTGGACTCTCTTCTCTCTATGTCCTCACGCGGTGGAGAGGGAGAGAGCACGGCCCCCTCTGCTGTCCCTTCTTAGGACGCTGATCCTGTCATATCAGAGCCTCGCCCTTAGGACCTCACTGAACCTTCATTCTCTCCTTGTAGGGCTTATCTCCAAATATGGTCACAGTGAAGGTGAGGGCTTCAACAGATGAATCTCAAGGGGAATACAGTTCAGTCCATAGCAGCACCCTTGTGGGTTCTGAAAACACACCCTTTTCTCCCAGGGAAACAGCCTGGCTCCAGGACCCACTGCAAGCACAGTGTTGCCAGCCCCCAGCAGGGTGCCCCTGCCAAATGACAGTCTTGCTGCCACCCCAGAAGAATGCCTTGATTTCGCCAAAGCTACTTCCCCAGGTGGAAGAACATCGATTTCCCTTCTCTTTGAAGTAACCATCCCTCCCCTACTTCATACAGACTTGGCAGAGTGCTAATCAGGGGACATCACCCTCGGGGAAGGCAGTGGGTACAAGATATGAGGGAAAACACCAGACCACCTCCTTCTGGGAACTTAATCTATAAGGATATGATACAATGAGAAAAAGACAACTGAACTGATACAGTCCAGCGGTGGCTTTGAATGGAGCCCGTTCCTTAGTTCCTGTCACCCAGCTTCCAGAGTCATCCTAACCCTGTTATTCCTAAGCCTTGATTTTGCTATTCTGTGAACTGCTCTTAGCCTTCCAGTGAATTCTTTATTTTTATTTTCGGAGTGGGGAGACTCTAATTAACCAAAATCAGTCTCCTTGCTTGCATCCAAAGAACGCTGACATTTTTTTGAGACAGAGTCTTGCTGTGTCACCTAGGCTGGAGGACAGTGGCACGATCTCAGCTCACTGCAACCTCCACCTCCTGAATTCAAGGAATTCTCCTGCCTCAGCCTCCCAAGTAGCTGGGATTACAGATGTGAACCACCATGCCTGGATAAATTTTGTATTTTTAGTAGAGATGAGGTATCACCATATTTTCCAGGCTGGTCTTGAACCCCTGGGCTCAAGTGATCCACCCACTTCAGCCTCCCAAATTGCTAGGATTACAGCCATGAGCTACCACACCCAGCCAAGAACCCTGACTTCTAACTCTCAAGTCAAAGGAGTTTTATCCTCCCTCCCTCCCTTCCTTTCTTCCTTCCTTCTTTCCATCCTTCCCTGAAATATGCTGAATTCTCAATAAGCTGAAACGTTAGTGTAAAATACAGGTGCAAAAGGCAGTGTTTACAAAAGGATCCAAATAATGTGAATTTGTCATTCTCAGGTTCAACCCAAATCCCTCAGGATTCCACAACATCATCTCTAAGTTCTCTTGGATTCTGGGTCCCTTGAGGACAAGGGCTGCATCTAAGACATATTCTTTCCAGTCTCTAACTCTTAATTATCCACCTCTCGCACTCTGGGGCCCTCAAAGTGTAATAACAGCACTGCGAATACATTTTCAGAGAATCTGCCTCATTTTCTTTTCTTAACCCATAATGTGAGATTTAGAAGGGACCTCAGAGAGCATTAATCTCTCTTTAGAGCTAAAGAAATGGAAGCCCAGAGAAGTTAGCTATGCCTGATGTCATCGACCAGGCAGAGGCCAGGCTGGAACTGGGCACCTCAGTCCCCTATTAGGGCTCTTTCTAGAACTGATTAAATGTACAAACAGTGATTGCATGTTCGCCCTTGCCTGACAGCGTATGTCTGGGCACCTGAAGCAGTGTAAGTCCCTGTCTCTGGAGCTTGTCTGCTAGTGATGTAAGTGCTGGGCTTCCCTCTTCCCTTGGCAAGGATTCCCTAGAGAGGGCTTGACAGCCCTTTGGGGAGAGCTTTTTTGACAGCCACCCCTAGGGCATGTCATCGCTCAGGTTAATTACACCTAGAGTGCTGTGATGAGATTCAGGAGCAGATGCAAGACTTTGGGTGGAAAAGGAGGCTGTTCCCCTCTCAGATGCTGCCAGTAAGCAAAGACATTTGCATATTCAAAGCACAGAGGAGTAATGTGAAGGTTTATAAGCCAAGAAATCACCTTCCTTAGCGGTTGTTCCGTTCTGATGGACTTAATTGCTTGGAGTCTGACAGTTCCGTTTTTCTTCCTCCTCTTGTCTGCCTGCCTCTAGCCCTCCTTCTCCCTCAACTCCAAATGTCTTATGAAGACAGAACTTCCATGTAATTTCTTTACACCACACATTCCATAGCTTGGTATGAGGGTTCTCCTAGTGTCTTAATTTCTCTAACTGGTCTTGGTGGCTGTGATTATTTCACAAGCCTCTCTCTGAAACCCAGTGCATTTTCCACTGGGATGGCTTTGTCTGTCCTTGCTAAAGGCATCCACCTAGACGGCCTGATCCAGTGTGTTTTGGCTTAGGAAATTTTACTTTTTCTGTTCCTTTAATATTGCAAATTCCACTTTATTCATATTCATCCATGCATTCATTTTTTCTTCTTTTTTTTAGGCAGGGTCTGAGTCTGTCACTCAGATACTCAGGCTGGAGTGCAGTGGTATGACCTTGGCTCACTGCAAACTCTGCCTCCCAGGCTCAGGTGATCTTCCCACCTCAGCCTCCCAAGTAACCGGGACTACAGTTGTGCACCAGCACACCCGGCTACTTTTGTATTTTTAGTAGAGACGGGGTTTTGCCATATTGCCCAGGCTGGTCTCGAACTCCTGGCCTCCAGTGATCCACCTGCCTCAGCCTCCCAAAGTGCTGGGATTACATATGTGAGCTACCATGCTCAGCCCTTGTCCATTCATTCTTACATTCACTTAACAACAATTCAAGGACCTACTGTGGGCCGCACAGTGAGCAGAGGCACCAGGCCTGCAATACTGAAGTCACCCTTTTTAAATAAAGCTTACGGTTTAGTTAGGGAGGCAGACCCCCCACGTACAAAAGAAACAAAAAGAAACAACGCAGCTAAATGATAAGCACTGTGAAGGACCTAAACAGAGGGCCCAAGTAGACACTGAAGAGGAAACTATTTCAAAGTGGTGAGGAAAGCTGTCCCCAGGGGAGACCTGAAGGAGGAGAGGAGCCAGCCATGCAGAGCTCAGAAAGAAGCGGGTTCTGAATGAGCCGCAAGGGCAAGCAACATCGCGCTCAGGCAAGGAAGAGCTGAGCTGGGCATGTCTGCGAAGTGGAAGGGAGGCAGGCTTGGTGGAGGAAGTGTGAGAGGATGAAAAGCCACAAGATGGGGCTGGGGAGAGAAATAGGACAGAGAACGTCCAGGTTCTGCTGTACCAGGCAAAATGACATTGGGAATTTGTTCTGAGTGCAGCAGGACGCCCCTGAAAAGATGCACACCAGGATGGAGTGACTTGTGTGTCTCAGGAAGCTTGCTCTTGTTGGCATGTACAGAAAGCCCTGGAGGAGGGCAGAGGGCAGACAGGAGGGCCTCTCAGGAAGCCATCGCAGGAGTCTGGGGAAGAGATAAAGGTTAGAAAGGTGTTTGGAGGTGGCTCCAGCAACATCTCTCTATCTCAGAGAGCCTGAATGTCTGAGTCCAGCACGTGGACATGCAGAGCTCCACTGCTCACCTCCCGTGGGCCACAATGGACATGAAGTTGGCTTAGAAATTCAAGGTCAGCCAGGCATAGTGGCTCATGCCTGTAATCCCAGCACTTTGGGAGGCCGAGGCGGGCAGATCATTTGAGGTCAGAAGTTTGAGACCAGCCTGGCCAACATGGTGAAATCCTGTCTCTACTAAAAAATACAAAAAAATTAACTGGACGTGGTGGCGCGTGCCCTGTAATCCCAGCTACTCAGGAAGCTGAGGCAGGAGAATCGCTTGAACCTGGGAGGTGGAGGTTGCAATGAGCCAAGATCATGCCACTGCACTCCAGCCTGGGTGATAGAGCAAGACTCCCTCTCAAAAAAAAAAAAAAAAAAAAAAAAAGAAAAGAAAGAGAAATTTGAGATCATACACTAAACTTTCTTTTTCTTTTTTCTTTTTTTGAGACATGGTCTTGCTCTATCACTCCAGGCTGGAATGCAGTGACATGATCATAGCTCACTACAACTTTGAATTTCTCAGCTCAAGGGATCGTCTCACCTCAGCGTCTTGAGTATCTGAAAATACAGGCACATGCCAGCAAGCCCGGGTAATTTCTTAAATTATTTTTTGTAGAGATGGGGGTCTCGCTATGTCGCCCAGGTTGGTCTTGAACTCCTGAGCTCAAGTGATCCTCCTTTCTTGGCCTCTCAAATTGCTGGGATTTCAAGTGTGAGCCATCACATTGTGCTGAATTTTCTTGCGGACCATTTCTTGTGGACTTCCTGCATATGAAGCAGCTTCTTTACAGAGACATGGATTGGAAAATTTATGTTCTTTTGTGATTATGAAGGGAGAAGGAAGGCAAAGGGAAGCCAAGTAGCTTGTGCAAGGATATAGAGAACACTGGAGTCCAAACTTGATCTCAGGCATCCTAGCTTTTTCTACTCATCCAGCAGGCCTCCCTGTAGCTCCAGCAAGGGGAGCACAATCAGTCTTTGATCAATAGTCTACTCTTAATATAATTGTACCCACCCCACTGGAAATTATCCAAGTGTTCACAGCGCATTTTTGTCTGCAGATGTGAAATGTTAAGGTTGGTCATTGGCTGACTGCAATGTCCCTGAGGACCACAAGGGGGCGAACAGAGAGGCTGCCTGTGCCCCTCTGTCCCTCGGTCTCACCTGCCCCTCTGTACTCCTTAATTCTTTTTTTCTTTTTGAGAGGGAGTCTCGCTCTGTTGCCCAGGCTGGAGTGTAGTGGTACATCACTGCAATCTCCACCTCCGGGGTTCAAACGATTCTACTGCCTCAGGCTCCCGAGTAGCAGGAATCACAGGCACTCGCCACCATGCCTGGCTAATTTTTGTATTTTTAGTGGAGATGGGGTTTCACCACGTTGGCCAGGCTGCTCTAGAACTGCTGGCCTCAAGTGATCCACCTGCCTTGGCCTCTTAAAGTTTGGGGATTATAGGCGTGAGTCAGCACACCCACCCCTCTCCTTAATTCTACATGTGTATGCTTTGTGTCATTCTTTTTCATTTTATAAGTTACATCTATTTACTTTTTATCTTTCTCTCTCTCTCTTTTTTTTTTCTGTGCTCCTCTAACCCCACATCTAGCTGCCCATAGCATGGAGCTAAAGGTTATTTCACCCAGTTTGCCATATGTGTTGAATTGCTCCTGGTTTTTAGTTTTCAAAGGGTACAAGTGAAACATTTTGTATTTCCCTCCTCTAGTCTTTCTTCACGCTGATTCAATGTTTTCTTATACGGCCACCAATTACCTTCCTCTGTTATAGTTGAGCTATCTTTCAATAGAAAAAGAAAGAGGGATCTACCTCTGACTGAAATAAAATAACACACACAAACAAAAGGCCAATCAGTTCTTCAGGAATTTCCTGAGTAGGAGAAAAGTAGGCTTTGAGGCCTGCATCCTGCCTCTACGGTAACTAAGATGGTATCCCAAAGGGTGGGATTCCTGTGGATCTGGGCAAAGGGCAATTCCTGCCTTCCCTTTCTCCAGCATTTCACATTTCTTATTGTCAGATTATTCTTTTTAGTGTTCACTCAGAATTCTCTGTAAGTTCAAATTTGTTCTGTCCACGGGGGAAAGATTAAATGGAGGGGCTGCTAGCTATTTTGTGTTCCTGTTGACTTGGAGGGCTTGCTATCAGTCCGTTGCACAGAGCCAGGCTACAAGCTGCAGCTTCAGACCACAGGGTGGTGAGGATACCAGGCTGGCTTTCTGTCCCAAACAGAACTATATACATCTGCATCCATTGGAGGCACAGCCCAGACTAAATCAGGGAGAAGGAACGGTCTCATTCATTGCAAGGATAAATTACCCTAATTGAGTGGTTAAGAGCCTGAATGCTTTCTAGATACTTTACAGTAAGGGACCTGTTACTCCTAGATGCAGTAATAGAAAACCACGGGCCATCAGAGCCATTTGGGAAAGAGCATTATCATCCCGTCTGCTCACATCCTTGGTCCTCAGCACTGGTTTCCAGGAAATCAGCTCCCTTTTAACAATCAATGCAATATTATCTGAGTTTTTACTTTAATTTTCTCTTGTATGTTTCTGAAAAAGCAGCATCTCTTTTTCTTATCCCTACATGTATATATGTGCAGTATGTGCCTTTTGTTTTTATTTTATTTTTTTATTTTTCCATGTTCCAACAGTATATGCCTTTTAGACTTCTGGCACAAATCTCTACTCTGAATTATGAAGGTCAATCCCCACGTCCCTCTACCCTGCCTCCATAAAACAGGCCACTCTGGAATTCCTCCTCAGCATCCCCTCCAGCTTGCTATAGCCACAGACACCTCTGCTTCTGGAAAAATGAAAACTTAGTTATTTGCTTTTTGAAAAGTTTGAAAGACCTGCTTTATGCAGTAAGTTGGAGAATTGGCTTTTTGAACTATTATTATTATTTTTACTATTATTATTGAGACGGAGTCTCACTTTGTCACCCAGGCTGGAGTGCAATGGCATGATCTCTGCTCACTGAAACATCTGCTCCCTGGGTTCGAGCAATTCTCCTGCCTCAGCTTCCTGAGTAGCTGGGCTAACAGTCATGTGCCACCCCACCTAGCTAATTTTTGTGTTTTTAGTAGAGATGGGGTTTCACCATGTTGGCCAGGCTGGTTTTGAACTGCTGACCTCAAGTAATCGGCCTGCCTTAGCCTCCTAAAGTGCTGGGATTACAGGTGTGAGCCACTGTTCCCAACAAAACAAAAAATATTAATTTTTTAAAAACTATGTCTTTTTGAATAGACAATATATTTACATGGTTAAAACTCCATATATTTAATACATACAAAAGTATATACCGTGGAATGTCTCTTTCCTGCTGAGGGCAGATTTAAAATGTAATGCTATGTAAGATATAGCTTCAGGAATCCTCATTTGCATGTATCCCTTCTAAGGCTCTGTATCTAATTTTGTATTTTTTTTAAAGTACTCCCTGCAAATTGTATGAGCTTCAGTGCATCCAAAACTTGATTCTGCTCTTCTTCCATCCTTAACTCCCACATCCCATTCCCTTCCCAGCAGGGAGCCAATGTCATCCATTTCTTTTTTAAAAAATTGTTTATTTTTAATTGACATAATAACCTTGTGTATAATTATTACATTTCAATTACATAATTAATTTCTTGCATATTTTTGTGGATATATTTTATATAAGTAAAAACATTTATCTTCCCTTGTCTCAATTTACTTCAAGACAAATGCAAAAAAAAAAACAACAAACAAAAACAGTGCTATATACACTGTTCTGCACTTTTTGCATTTGTCTTGAAGTAAATTAATCTCTTTAAGTTTTGTTTTTCTCATCTATTATATGGAAATAATTGTACCTATCCCATAGACTTCCTGTTAGGATTACCTGAGATAATGTAAAGCACTTAGCTCATTGCCTGGAATGCATTAAGTGATCAATAAATATAAGTCATTAATCTATTGTTAATGTTTAAAATATACTACAAAGCTACAGTAATAAAACCAGTGTGGTGTTGATAACATACTAGCAGAGTGATGAAACAAAGTAAGAAGCCTCTGCAAAAAACAAAACAAAACAAAAAACAAGCCTGCACAGACATGTAAAGTGACAAAGAGAATGGAAAAAGAGGAGACTCTTTTCTGCCTGGACTTGGAAAAAACAGTCCAGTCCTTCCTGGAAGTAGGGTGAGTGTTCTAGGAAAATTTTTCCACACCCTTTTTATACTGTAGAAGCCACACACTAAAAAGATGAAATACAAACACTAAAAAGAAAGTTGGTCTCAAGGAACTTAAAGACTAGGGGAAAAGAGAACATATGTGGGTCAAAAATATGATACAAAAAGAAGTGTGGACAAACTTGATGCAGAGATTTGTGCCTGTAGCCCCAGCTGCTTAGGAGGCTGGGGCAAGAGGGTCGCTTGAGCCTAGGAGTTCAAGGCTTTAGTGTGCTATGATTATGCCTGTGAATAGATACTGTGCTCTAGCCTGGGCAACTTAGTGATTACCGTCTCTAAAAAGTAATCGATCAATCAATCACAGATAAATGGCCTTGGGGGTTTTGTGAGGAGCTCGATGATGGGGACACAGGGAATACAGAATCAAGAAGGTTACATGGATGAAGTGGTGTCTGAACTGGCCTTTCAAGGCTAAGTAGAAATATAACAGTAATAGGTATTTATGGCACAGATGATCCAATCTGATGGAAGCACAAATGCTGAGAAAAATCTGGTTAATTAACCAAAATAATGCATAAAAGAGTTTATTCTATAACACAGAGCTATAGATTGGCAGGATGTTTTCCTATGTGACATGATCTCTGGGGTCCTTTCTACAAGTCTGAACAGGTAAAAGAGAGCCAGAAGTCGCTTGGTGAGGGATAAGATGTGCACTTTGGTTGAATTTGGCATCTCTATCTAACTTCTAACTGCATTAAAGGGGGAAAACAGTATCAATATTAACAAAACCCATCCCTCATGAACAGACCCAAAGTCTAAATCGTTAGCTAGCATTTTATCAATAACACGTTCTAATTACATGTGAGGCTTTGAAAATATGCCTCTGTGTGATAATTGCTGGAAAGCAAATTTTAATCCCAGGAGCTTAACAAATTGCAGTTGTAGAAAAGAACTAGAAAGCGCATCCATTGACACTATTTAGTGTCATTTGATTGCAACTGCAGATATTGATAGGATGCTGCTTGGAAGAGTGGGTGCCCTGACCCCCTGTTTCACCACCACCCCAGTAGATCAAGTGTGTAAGTGACATTTCATATGCAAAATGGTCCAAAGGCCACCTGATCACCACCTAGAGGAAACTGAATGCAAAGCCATACGTCAGATAAAATAAAGCTATATCTACCTTCATCAAGAAATTTAACAGCCCTCTGGCAAAGTCAGCTTCCAGACAAGCTGAGGCCCCCAAAGAAGACCCAGTCCCCCAAAGCGCTTGCCATTGGATTGAATTGTTTCAGACCTGAGGAAGAGGGAGCTCCTGAAGCTGGGCCTACCCTGGCGCACAGAGGGTGGGTTTCTCCTGCCATCTGCCGCCTCTTTATTCCAACGCCTTCTCCTCTCAGTCTAGATTTCCCTGGGCCCCCAGTCCTCGCCCAACCAGTGTGTGCTGTGTGTGTGATCAGTAAGTCATTTAGGGAAAAGCCTTTTAATTAAGAGGAGAGCAACAAATTATTAAATCAGAGTCATTTATTACCCTGCCATCTGGCCAGATTTCCTTCTGGCCCCCCTTTCTTCCTCAACCAAGCCAGCACAGGCATATAAAGTGACAAAGAGAATGAAAAAAGAGGAGATTCTTTTCTGCCTGGACCTGGAAAGGACCGCTCAGCCCTTCCTGGAAGCAGGGTGAGGGTTCTAGGAGGATTTTTCCATACCCTTTCTATACTGTAGAAGCCAAGTCTAGGTTTTTCTCTCCTGTAAAATGGGGATGATGAGGTCTACCTCAGGGCTTCTGGATGCCTGGCACAATGACTGGTATAATGAAGGCATTTAGGAAACAGAAGCTGAATCTGAAGCCTACAAATTGGAAGCTTTGTTATAGATGGTGGCGTCAGCAGTAGCAGAGGCAGTGATGGCTGGAGGGAGCCTACTAAATGTTTCCATCCTGTAAGCCCAGCTGGGTTTCCCTCTGTTGTGACCCACAGAGGTATTCCCTTGCTGCCTCCCTGCAAATGTCAGGGGAGCTCAGGAAATTCATGCCCACCCCTTCCCCCATCCCCAACCAAACCTGGATGCTGGGACATTATTCTAAGAGAAAGGCAGCTGGAGACCACAGTTTCTGGTTCAGGCATGATGAGAAGGACTGAGCAACAGTTGAGTAGGAAGAGGTTAAGGAATCACACATAGGGGTGTATTTCAATAGCCAACAGCTCATGGAGGACTATGCTGGGATACATAAGAAGATAGTCAGACACTATTTCCTAAAAGCAAAATCACCACAGTTATGACAGCTATGAATGAAAACTAACACAGGCATATTGGAGACTCAATTACCATGAGCAGCATGGCAGTCAATGATGTGATTTTCCAAAAGAGTGAGAACTCTCGTAAAGAAATTAACAACACAAACTGTCATATTCTCTTAATTTACAGAGTAGTTTCATCCTTAGTGTATACTTAGCGTACATTAAAAATCATTTTTAAATCTGTTTATATATAAGACTAAGTTACTTTTTAAAGCTCAGATAGTTATACACAAGTTTTTCAACTCTACAATATCTAGTAGGACATTTGAAAATTGTGTGGAGCACAGTGTAAGCATGTGCGAGATGGCGAGATTGTCTCACAGATGATAAAAGGCTAAGCTGCCTGGGGTCTCAGCCTCTACTTGCCAGAAGTGAGCCCCTTACCCACCACTGGGGCAACCAAAAAACACTCCATACTTTTTCAAAATGCTCCCTAGGGGGTGATCCTGTGCTAGACTAAAAATTAAAATGTGAATCGAACTAAATTAAATGTTTAAAAAAACCTTATTTTGACACAATGAAGAAATTTTGAATTTGAATGGCTACCTGAGGATATGAAAGAACTTTTGTCTTGTTAGATATGATAATTGATTGTTTCAGTCCATTTGTATTGCTGTAACAGACTACCACAGACTGGGTAATTTGTAAACCGTGGAAATTTATCTGGCTCAGGGATCTGGAGCCTTGGAAGTCCAAGATGGAGGAGATGCACCTGGCAAGGGCCTTCTTGCTGTGTTGTAACCTGGCAGAGGGCATCACAAGAGAGCAAGAGGGGGCCAGACTTGCTTTTATAACTGTCCCACTCTGGAGACCACTAACCACTCCTGCAATAATGACTTTTTTTTTTGAGACGGAGTTTTTCTCTTGTTGCCCAGGCTGGAGTGCAATGGCACGATGTTGGCTCACTGCACCCTCTGCCTCCCAGATTCAAGTGATTCTCCCACCTCAGCCTCCTGAGTAGGTGGAATTACAGACATGCGCCACCACACCCAGCTCATTTTGTATTTTTAGTAGAGATGGGGTTTCACCATGTTGGCCAGGCTGTTCTCAAACTCCTGACCTCAGGTGATCCACCCGCCTTGGCCTCCCAAAGTGCTAGGATTACAGGTGTGAGCCACGGCACAGGTCGCAATAATGATTTCAGTGCATTCTTGAGGGCAGAGCCTCATGACCTAATCACCTCTTATTAGGCCCTGCCTCCCAGCATTTTTGCCTTGGGAAGTAAGTTTCCAACACACCAACTTTGGAGGACACATTTAAACCACAGCAATAATGAAATGGTTTTACATAAAAACACATTCAAACATGCATATCCTCATACCAAAAAATCAGTCTCACCATAAAATTTCAATAGCGACCATCTGAGTACAATATATCTATGCATTTAATAGAAAGTATTTCTTGGGGTGGCTACTCAGCTCCCAAAGACTCACTCATCTCTGAGAATATCCTTAATACAATAATCAAGGAAACCTTCATAGTGGAGTTTGTGTCACTTATTCTCCTGTCTGTAGGTGATGGGTCTATGTGAGGCTGGAGCATGCCTGACTCAGTTGAAGCCCATCGGATGCTCTTGCACAGGAATCTGACCATTCTGAAAAGAGAGATGGGGGGCCTGTGGCATGGGAGCTGAGTCACCTTGATGGCAACTCCTAGAGAAGAGCCTTGTCCTGCAGGAACTGAGGTCTCCAAAGCCACCGTTTCCTGTCCTTGTTTTTTTGTTTTGTTTCGTTTTTGTTTTTAAGACAGAATTTCACTCTTGTTGCCCAGGCTGGAGTGCAGTGGCACCATCTCGCTTCACCACAACATCCGCCTCCCTGGTTCAAGTGATTCTCCTGCCTCGGCCTCCCGTGTAGCTGGGACTACAGGTATGTGCCACCACGCCCAGCTAATTTTGTATTTTTAGTAGAGATGGGGTTTCACCATGTTGGTCAGGCTGGTCTTGAACTCCCGACCTCAGGTGATCCACCCGCCTTGGCTTCCCAAAGTGTGGGATTACACGCGTGAACCACCATGCCCGGGCTCTTGTTGAGGTTTACAAATCCAGTCCTTTCAAGGTTTCTGTGAGACATCACAGAATCCTTCCCCCAAATTCCCTTTATTCGTGCCTAAGACAGCTAAAGTTGTTGCTTGTTGTTTATTAGAAAGAATTTTAGCAAGATTCTTTCATTCTGGAGGCAAATAATATTTCAGGAGATGATTTACAGATTAAAGATGGATTACTTAAGACTAGGTCCTTTGCAGGTAAAAACTGGAGAATTGTTATGTTCCTGAATTTGTTTGTTTTTTAGATAAACACTACAAAGGAGGAGGCAGTTGAACTCGGCAAATCATGTGTCTTTGCAGATATTGGAAATTTGCATTTACATAGAGTAGTGTGAGCCAGTTTCCACAAGGGCCCCAGTGAGTTTGCTGCTTGGTATTCATGTTCTCGTTTAGTCCCCTCCCACACGGAATAAGGCGGACCTGTGTGAGCAATAAAATACTGTGAAGTACTACGTGTGGGTCATAAAATATGTGGAGGCTTCCACTTTGTCTCTCAGATCACTCACTAGGGAGGGAATCTATTCCCCATGTCATGAGGACCCCGTGGAGACAGCCATGTGTTGAAGAGCAGAGCCTCCTGCCAGCAGCCAGTACCACCCACCTGCTAGCATGTGAGCCACCTTGGAAGAGGGTCCTCTGTCCCTGTCAAGAGCCTGCACATGAATGCAGCACGTGGCCACCATCTTGATTACAATCTCATGAGTGTCCCTGAGCCACTGAAACTGTGAGGTAATCAATATTTGCTGTTGTTTTAAGCCACTGTGTTTTAAGATGTGTTATATTCCAGCAGACACTTAGTCCAAAAATCCAATCAAACTACAAGACCCTAGGTAGCTTTCCCACTTTCTTTCCCCAGCTGCTTTTTTTTTTTTAGACTCAAGTCTCACTCTGTCGCCCAGGCTGGAGTGCATTGACACAATCTCGGTTCACTGCAACCTCTGCCTCCCAAGTTCAAGCGATTCTCTTGCCTTAGCCACCTGAGTAGCTAGAACTACAGGTACATGCCACCGTGCCTGGCTAATTTTTTTTAGTGCAGATGGGATTTTGTCATCTTGGCTGGGCTGGTCTTGAACTCCTGACCTCAGGTAATCTACCCACCTTGGCTTCCCAAAGTGCTGGGGTTACAGGCATGAGCCACCACACCCAGCCTTTCCCAGCTACATCTTTATTTTTTCTTTTCTTTTCAATTTCTTTTGTCCACCCTCCCCCTCAACACCAACTACATCCTTGACCCTGTCTTCTGGTCCTCTAACTCTGTCGCATTCTGCTTCAGATGCCCTAGTCACCGGCTTTTCTTGGAACTTGAATGGCACACATCTGCCTCAGACACTTTGTATCTGTGGGCGTCTCTGCCCGAACCACCTTTCTCCCAGATACTTAAGTGACTTGTTCCCCCCGCCTCCTTCAACACTTGGTTTAAATCTCACCTTCTTATTAACACCTTCCCTGGTCACTATATTTAAAATGGAAATCCTTCTCCTTCCCTGGCAATTCCACCCTCCTCTCCTGTTTTATTTTCTCCATTGCTCTTATCACCACTTCACATCCCATATATTTTGCTTGTCCGTCTTCTTTATCATCAGCTCCAGGAAGGCAAGGATTTTTGTGCATTTTGTACATGGCGTCCTTAGGGTCCAAAACAATGCTTTGCATGCAGGAAGCTCCAACAGTTCTTTGCTAAGTGAATGAATAAATGAATTCATCTAGTTAGCTTAAAATATTAAGCACATTATAGGGGTTCCTTGTAGGAAAATTAGAAACTATGATAACCCTTAGGAACGAAGTAAGAACCACCATCTGGAAATATCTAATACTAACCTTTTTCTAGATATTCTTCTTGACTGCTCCCATTCAGGCCCTTAGATTTGCAAGGAATGGAAATCCACTCTGCCTAACCCAGAAAAATTAAAGCCTGCAGAGGATTCTAGGGAAATGGACAAGGCACAAGGCACCTCTGGGGGTTAAGGGAACCAAAACTCCAGCCAACATGCTGCTCTCTCTGGCTTGTGGGGCCTTAGGACCTCCCTCCCATGGCGTCTCTGCTTCCTCCCCTCACCTGCTCCAATCTGTTCACTCACTAATTCACGTGAGGTTTTCATGGCTGTCCATGAGCCAGTCTCCCTGGCTCAATCTCTCTTTGTCCCAATTCCAAGTTCCAAGAAGACTCCGAGTATGCCAGCTTGGGCCAGGCATCCTCGTCAGGTGGACGAGATTATAAATTTGTATTTGTTTGCCGGAGCTGCCATAATGAAGTACTACAAACCAGGCAGCTCAAGCAATGGAAATCTGCTGTCTCATGGTTCTGGAGCCCAGAAATCTGAGATTGAGGGGTTGGTGGGTTGGTTGCATGTAGGGGCTGTGAGGGAGCATCTGCTGCAAGCCTCTTGTCAAGCTTCTGGTGGTTTGCTGGAAATCGTCAGCCTTCCTTGGCTCCCGCTGTATCATGTGAGCTCTGCCTTCATCTTCACATGACACTCCCTAGTGTCTATCTCTTTGTTTTAAAATTTCCCCTTTTTATAAGGACACGAGTCATATTGGATTAGGATGTACCCTAATGACTTCTCCTAAACTTAATCATCCACAAAGACCTTATTTCCCAATGGAGTCACATTCGCTAGAATTGGGGGTTAGGGCTTCAGCATAGACCCCATGATGGTCACACTGAAACACAAATGCTCCCTGACTTATGTTGGCTGCAGGACTCACCTCCTTTTCTCTGCCTGTGAGTGAGGGTGATACCAACTTGCAAAAAGGACAGGTCTGGATGCCCTTTTCCCCAACAGATCGTATTCTGCAAATGTCTCAACATTTGCCAAAACGGAGACTCCAGCCAGATACTCTCAAACCTCTCTTTGAGATCTTAAAAACCTGAGCCATTGGCCTGGCAATATGGGCAATGCACAGGAAAACGAGTGGTTCTATTGAACCCAGACTCAGAGTGCCTTTTCCTATAGAGGGTCCTCTGGTTCCAGGCACCTGGAGGGACAGGGTAAAGTTACATAAGTTGGAAGGTCATGTTGAACTCATCCCTGTACCCCTAGAGTTCAACACAATGCTGGGTCTTGCAGGACATGTTTGATGTCTAAACTAAAGTCCCTCAAATCACATTGGCTGAGCTGAGGCCCCAGTCCTCTGAGACCCCCAAATCATTTCTGAGAGTTTCCCAGAGTGCTGCCATGCACACGTCCAGAAACAAGTCCAGGAGGTGATTCCTGTTGTTTTATCCCTGAGCCTCTGCCTCCTTCCAATGAAGGAGGGATCGTCACCATGTTTCGACTGGATATGACTGGCCGGCTACTACCACTCATTCTACTTCTCTGCTCTCAAGGGAGGGGAACTGCCCACTGCTCTGCTGTTTGGCCCCAGGTGGGCACCAGACTCTTCCCTCAGCTCCTACATCATCACTGAGACCAGGCTGTAAATCTTAAAGAGACTTTTCTCTAAGTCTGAGATTAGTGGAAGGAAATAAAAAAACTGAAAATTACCAAAACTCTTGCCCCATATCAGGTTCTTCCCAAGGATCTGCTTCCTTGCTTGGCTCCTGGCCTCTCTACATTTGGCAAAGGGCAACCTTGCCCCCAAATGTACTCACTGGGAATATCCCACTTCTCTCTTGGGACACCAGATAAAAAGATACCCTGCTCTGGGAAAATGAATACTTTTCTTCTAAGTCTCTTCTCTTTATATCCTTATAGCCAGCATCAAATCAAGTACTTGCCAGGATGATGGACAATGAAAGTATCCATTAGCTTCAAGGGCAAGCCCTCCCCATTCCTCCACCAGGGTGTGTCTGGCCCAGATAAGACAACCACAGAATGGCCTGACATTAATCAATTTCTTCACTTGGCTAGTCTTATTCATATGCACCTTATTGATGAATGATGTGACCTAAATCAAGGTACCCACCCTAATTCCAACCAACAAGACCTACACCAAGCATCTCCAAGTATCTTCTTAAATAGTCAGACAGCTTCCTCTCCACACCAGAGCTTATAAATTCACAGCATGACCCCCAGCACGGATCAACACTATCCTTCCCTCCTCTGGCCATCGTCAGCTTCCCAAGCCCAAAATCATTAATCATTCTGCCCCCACCAGGCCCTTTCTGTCAGCCGTGGTCCCCTCTGACCTGTCCTGTCAGTCCCTCTCCCTTGCCCTAGCCTGTGACAGCAGAGCTGAGGCTCATGCCTGTCAGAATGGAATGGGCAAAACTAATCAACAGGGCTGTGAATCTTCTTTGCTGCCCACCCTGCCTCCCATCCTTTCATCCCTCTACTTCTCAATAGCACACCATGATCTGACACACTTAGATTTTTTTTTTTTTATTTGAGAAGGGATCTTATTCCATTGCCCAGGCTGGAGTGCAGCAGTATGATCTCAGCTCACTGCAGCCTCCACCTCCTGGGCTCAAGAGATCCTCCCACCTCAGCCTCCTGAGTAGCTGGGACTACAAAAGTGCTCCACCACGCCTAGCTAATTTTTGTATTTTTTTGTAGAGACAGGGCTTTGCCATGTTGTCCAGGCCTGTCTGGAACTCCTGGGCTTAAGCGATCTGCCCACCTGGCCTCCCAAAGTGCTGAGATTAAAGGAGTGAGCTACTGCACCTGGCCTATACTTGAATTTTTAATTTTTTTCCTGGGATTGGCCAGGGGGAAGTGGTGATGAGAAGAAGTGGGGAAGAACTTAGGGAGAACAACAATCACTGGGGGATTCTGTGGGGTTTGGGGTGCACCCTAATGCCTGGCTGCCCTAAGCGCATAAAAAAGTTTTCCATCTTGAAACCAGATTCCCATGAGGAGAATTGCAAAACTTAAATGGAACTGCAGAGGAGACGCAGAATATGATGCTTTACTTGTGGGCCTATTGCCTTATTTTCTTTACAGCCTGCTGCCTAATTTCTTCAGGGCCCTGGTCATATGGGCATGAATGAATTAAGTGACTGACATCTCAGTAGGAGGCAAAATTGTAAAGTAGGCCACTCCTGCCTTCTCTGAGCTTCCGGCCGTATTAGCTCTTTGTGCTAAAAGGAGCAGACCCAAGGGCCTCCCTTCCACTCCCAGGAAGCCTGCTTTAATGGTGACCTGCTGGGAAACATGCCCCGTTCTTTGTCATCTAAAACCTTAGCAACTCTAATGGTAGGAATTTCAGGCTCGATAAGAAGGGAGGGTGTCCCAGGCAGGTGGATGGAGGAGATATTTTTAGGCAGGCAGAGCCTCTGAGAACCATCAAATCACAGAGGCCTGCCTACTCCACCTGTGTTGTCAGCTTTAAATTTGGATGGAATTTTTGGTGGCACAAAAGAATCTATGCCTCCTGACACTGGTAGGGCCCATTCTCCCACCCTGCCATCCCTCGATGTTCCATCCTTCTCCCCGCTGACCTCAGCATCCAGCTGGCACCACCCAGCTTGAAGAACAGCAGACTGCCAGATCAACCTTGCTAGATTGGCCTTCTGTCCCAGAGAAGGGTGGTGGTCCCACCCATCCTGGGGCCTCCCAGGGTTGCTGACACAGCGGCTCCAAGAAGATTTTATTTTATTTTATTTTATTTTATTTTATTTTATTTTAATTTATTTATTTTGAGTTAGAGTCTCGCTCTGTCACCCAGGCTGGAGTGCAATGGCACAATCTCAGCTCCCGGCTCACTGCAGCCTCCACCTCCCAGTCTCAAGTGGTTCTCGTGTCCCACCCTCCTGAGTTGCTGGGACCACAGGTATGCACCACCATGCCAAGTGTAATTTTTGTATTTTTGGTAGAATGGGGTTTTCACCATGTTGCTGAGGCTAGTCTCAAACTCCTGGCCTCAAGTGATCTCTCTGCCTCTGCCTTCCAAAGTGCTGGGATTATAGGTGTGAGCCACTGCGCCCAGAAAAGGAATATTTGAAAGCATGTGCTCTCATAGGTGCCATAGACTGAGATTGGGGTGCAGAAATATTGCACTTCAGGCCAAGTTCTTCTAGCACTTCAGGCCAAATTCTTAATCTCTGCATGGACCGTTTCAGAAAATGGGACCCAATATCAGGGAGGAGGTTAGGGAAAATGGGCCGGGATGGAACAGTGAGGAGATGTGGCTTCTGGTCCTGGCTCGGCCACTCAGTAACTGCATGACCTTGGTGATTACTTCCCTCTCTGGACCTCTGTTTCCTCATCTGTAAAATGAGAAGCCTGGTTAGGATGTATTTGTTTCCTTTTAATTCTTCCTTTTTATGGATTTAATATGATTCTTATGACCAAATATCTGTAGGAAGCATCCAGGCGATACTTCCAATGATTCAATGGCATTTGAAATTGTGACAAGTGTCCAAACTGGAGCTCATACTTTCCTTAATTTATTAATATTTTAAGCAGAAGTATTTTGTTATATTTGGGAAAGGTACAGAGTGGGAGGAGACTTGGTAGTGCTTCATTCTACTTTATTTGCTGGTAGAGATTAGATTTATTTGCTGGGTTCAGATTAATTTGAAAATACTTATATCTGTTGTCCGCACTGGGGTAACTTTCATATACTGGGAACTCTATTCCTATTCCATCTGTATCAATTAAATCACTTTGTTGCAAGCAACAGAAACTCCAACCCTAATGAACCAAAGCCAAGCACAGAAAATGTTTTGTCTCATAAATCTAAACCATTTGTCATTAAGAGTCACTTCTTCCCTCTCCTCTCTTCAACTCTGCATCCTAAGGTCTTAGATAGGGCCTTTCTTCGTGATTAGAAGAGAACTTTCAGTAACTCCCAGGGCTGCACATGTCCTTATTGAAGTCTATGTCAGTTAGGATAATTTGAGCTGCAAACAACAGAAAATCTGATCCAAATTAGCTTAGACGATGAAGAAATTTTTCTCTGCACACAAGAAATACAAAGATATGGTGAGATTCAGAATGGTTGATTAAGTGCCTTAACAATGTCGCTGAGATGCCAAGTTTTTCCCACCCCTTCATTTTCAGTGTCAATTCTTCTTTCAGGATGGCTTCCTTCATGGTAACACAGTGGCTGTTAAATTTTTAAGTGTCATATTCAGACACTTCAATGTGCAGAAAAAGAAGTGAAATTAACTCTTCCTTCTGCTCTTTTGTCAGAAAAAGGAAATGTTTCCCAGAATCTCCTAGAAGGCTTCTTACGTCTTATGGGACAGAATTGGACCCCACGCCCATTCCTCACCCAGCCATTTATAAGTAGGATAAAATGTTCATGGTTAGCTTAGACTAGTGGTTCTCAATCAGGGGAGATGTTGCCCCACTGGGGCCATTTGACAAAATCTGGAGTCATTTTGGGTTGTCACATGGGGGGTGGGGTGCTCCCACAATCTAGTGGGTAGATGACAGATATGCTGCTAAACATCCCAGATTGCACAAGACAACCCTTCTACAACAAAAATCTCTCTTGTCCAAAGTGTCAATAGTGTGATGTTGAGAACCCTGGCTTAGACGACCACCTAGGGTGGAATGGCTGGTGGAAAGTCAACCCGCCATGATGTCTTCTGCAATGTCTGCTCGAGGAAAAGTCTTTGTTACAGTATTTCTAGCAAAATTTCACTACATTTTGTTGGTTCTGACTGCATCACATATCTACCCCTGGAACAATTTCCGTGTACCCGAAAATGGGGTGCAATGATTGGATTAAGCCTAGGTCACATGTTCCACCTCTGAGCCAGGCTCAAGTAAACTCTACCTGAAACACATGAGCTGAGACTTGGGAAAGAAAGTCTTCCCAATGATACCCTAGAGAGAAGCAAGAATGTCATCAAGACAAGGCAAATATATGCTGAGCACCAACAAACAAACACACACAAACAAACAAAACTCCAGATGTCCACTACCCTACTCCTCTTATCGAGAAACTGGGCAATAATTGCGCACGTGCTTGGATTTCAATAGCAGCAGCGACAGCAGCAGCAGCCAGCTAATGGGACGGTCCAGGAAACTCTCTGGGCTGGCTCCATGAATTGCTCATTCCGCATGGTAGATAGAAGGACTGACTTTAATTATCACCATCTAGGAAGCAGTTTTCACCTGAGGATATGCTCAGTCAACCTACAAAGTGAAAGTGGGAGGAGCAGAGAAGGAAGAACGAGAGGAGGAGGCAGCAGCTAAGAAGAGTGCAGAGAGAGGAGGAGCTGGAGCACAGGTATACTGTTTGCCCCCAGTCACAGATGACTCCTCTGGCCTGGAGGCCATCTCTATGGCCCAGAAACCCACACTTCCTTGTCCTGGGGCTTTCAGCTGGGTCTGGCCAATGGGTGGCGTTATCAGGGAATGAAAGGGAGGAGGCACAAGAGATTGGGCTGTGTGTTCCTCCTGTTTCCTCCCCTACTTGTCACAGTTCTGGCAGTCGCTACATCCCACTTTGACTAGCACTTCTGTTGGGTGGTTCCCCATAAAAGCACTTCCTCCCTTTGCTCCTTTAGGTCTAAAGGTGACATTACATCTCTGATGGAACCTTCCTGGGTGGGTCAGTATTGGTTTTCTTCATTCTACCTATACATCTGTAAATAGTACCTTCATTAGAAAGTCTCTGAGTGTGTGGCCTGGCACGGTGGCTCACGCCTGTAATTCTAGCACTTTGGGAGGCCGAGGAGGGCAGATCGCTTGAGGTCAGGAGTTCATGACCAGCTTGGTCAACGTGGTGAAACCCTACCTGTACTAAAAATACAAAAATTACCAGGGGGTGGTGGCTTATGCCCATAATCCCAGCTACTCGGTGGGCTGAGGCAAGGGAATCGCTTGAATCTAGGAGGCGGAGGTTGCAGTGAGCCGAGATCACTGCTGCGTTCTAGTCTGGGCAACACAGTGAGACTCTGTTAAAAAAAAAAAAAAAAAGAAAGTCTCTGAGTGTGTTGTCTGGTTCCTATAAGGATCCTGACCAGCAGGCAGGTGAGAGGCACAAGAACCTCTCATTCCAGACTGCTGTGCCCAGGTACCACTTGTCTTGATCACACCCATTGCTCTGTGAGCCTAAAGAACATCTACTCATCCCTGCTTTTAGGACCCCGCCTTCTCGGGAAGCCTAGTAGTTAAAATGATGGATTTGAGGGTTATTCTCTCTCTCTCTCTTTCCAATCTCTACCAACCTCTTCTCCCTATTTTCTAAGCAAGTAAGGAGTATGCTAACCATGCTTCATTTGAGGAAGGTGCCTCCCATTTCTTGAACACATTGTGTGCTAGACACTGTGGTAAGCACTTAAGATACTTTACTTCATTTAGTCTTCACAACTTGTATGTTAGATACTCTTGTTTCTCACATTTTATAGATCAGGGAACTGAGGCTCAGAGAAATAACTTGCCCAGGATGAAACAGCTGGTCAGTGGCTATGGTAGCTAATACCAGTGGTCACCAATATTTTCAATTCTCTTCCCAATAAAGATGGGAAAACTTTATTTCCCATCTTTCTTGATAGTTGAGTAGGGTCTTATGACTAGTTTTGCCAATGTGTTGTGACTTTGAGCGATAAGGTATTTCTAGGCTGACACATGTCAGAGCTGCCATGTGGGGCTTTAACCCTCTATTCCTCTGCTCCATGCTCCTCAACACAAGTCGTGGAAGCATGTGTTGAAAGGGAGGTGCAAAAGATTAAAGATATGTGGATTGCTGACCCACTGCATGGAGGCAGTTGCCCTATGGAGTCACTTGGACCTGCGCTGACTTGGTATAAAGGCAAAATAAGCTTTTATTGTGTTTAGAAACTGAAAATTTGGTGCTGTTTGTTACTGCAGCATAACCTAACCTATCCTGACTGAAATGGTGAAGGAGCCGGGATCAAAACCAAGTTTTTCTAAATCAGAAGTCAGTGTCTTTAACCACTAGACAATACTGCCTGTCTCCCTGTCTCTTAATCCATAGAAATTTCTTGGAAGTTGTGGCCTTGGAAGGATGAGTGAAAGGGGACAAAGAAAAGAAAGTCATACTCATGAGGACTATTATTGAAGGAAGAAAAATGTTAGAAAAAGAATTAGCAAAAAATCATGCTTGTCTTTCCTTTGCTCCTCATATCAGTAAAAAAAAAAAAATTAAAATAAAAAGAGAAGAATCTTTAGAAAAATGTTTATACATAGGGCATCCAGGATTTTTGCTCTTGGCCAGGGAGTTAACTGTGGCTGCTTCTCACTGAAAATAACTTGCAGCCCATCTCTAGGGAAGTGGAAGTGGAAATTCTGTCTGCTTTAGAAGAGAAGCTTCAAGCAACAGCCCTTTTGCCGAAAAGCAGGACAGAGCCTCCATTCGGGTCATTTTCTCCCTGTGTGGTTTATCTCTTTTTTTTTGGCTCAATAAAGACAAATTTTTCTGGTTTAACACTGTTTATTAATCTTAACCACCTCCTCCTTTCAGCCCTCCATCACCTACTGTTCTGAAGTCCCAAGGATCTATAGGCCGAGTCTTTGTATCTAAGTTTGGAAAGAACCCAGGTAATGAGGCCAGTGTTCATGGATCTAAAGGCACTTTGTGTAATAAATCACAGTCCCCCAAGGTTACTAGAAAACCTGAGTTTAAAGGGATTACATGGGAAACCAAGATGCTAAAATGACCTCTTTTTCTGGAATGAAAAAGATAATGCTTTTTATTGAAAGAGAAAAAAGATTTGACAAAGAAGGTCGTACCTATTGCTCACATCTTTATATACCTATGGATGAGAACATAGAGTGCCCCATTTTATCCATATTCCTGGGCATGTGTACACGTGTCCCCAAACTGGAAACAGAGGATTTGCTAGTTAGCATTATGTTTACACATTTATTGTCAACTGTAATTACTTGTTTATTAGAACAGAGGTTTCCCTGTTTATTACAGTCATTATGGTCTGTCAGCAAGAGATAATGTGCTTGAATTTCACAAGTATGTGTAAATCGCACAAATCCTGCCAGCCCTAGCCAGGACCACCTCTCAATGAAAACACTCAGAGAGGAAATTCTCAAGGAGGTATGTGAATTTAATTTTAACTAATAAGGAGTTATCCTGCCCAATAGAACTGCAGATCTTCTAAGTAAGAAAGTTGCAGCAAGCTCCTTGCTATTTACCACGAATGTGTTTCTCTTCAGTAGTGTCAATGCCAGGCATTGTGCTAGGCACTTACTTGGTATGTGCGTTTTCATTCCATCCTCACAACAACCCCTCAGTGTGGAAGTGAATGGTCTCATTTTCTAGATGAGGAAACTAAGGCTCCGAGAGGTCAGGAGACTTGCACTGAGGGCCATACCTGGTATCTATTACAACACACATGCACACGTGTGCACACACACATCCACGTGCATACACACAGTGCCTACTCTCTCGTTTCCCACGTGAATGAATTGCGAGAGAACATTGATTGGGCTAGTTTTTCTGGTGTATGTAACTGCAGGGGTGTATAAGAAGGGGAGTTGCTGGGAAGGACAGGATGGGGAGGTAGAATCTCTAGATGAGGAAAGGCAATCAGAGGTGTGGCAGCGTGGTAAGATGGGGAAGATGGTGATAGAACAAGGTTGTGCTATTTGCTGAGGACGTTAGAAAATATGATGACTCGCTGAGGAGTTGGGAGACCCACTGTTGTGGATGGAGTTGGACAAACAGGACATTAAGAATCATTAGGTCTCTGATTACGTATAATCCTTTTTTGCTTTCACAGATTCTGGGGGGCAGAGGTTGTGTCCCATAAATAGTGCTTTGAATTGAGTGGCTTCTGGCTCTGTCAGATTATCTTGGAAAGAGCTCACTGTTGCTGAGAGTTACTGTGTGCCAGACATCATGCAAAGTGCTTTACGTTAATTTTTTCATTTGATTTTTCTGCACCTCTGTGAGGTTTGATCTATTTTGCTTGTGGTTGAGGAAGCAAGCACAGGGAATAACGTGGCCAAGGTGACATGACCAGGAATGATCAGAATCCAGACTCAATGCTCCACCTCATCTGAACTAACAGAGTTGTGAGAAGTGCTCCATATAGTAAGTTCAGCATCCCAGCATCCCTCCGAGACGTTGCAGATTCACTTTTAGGCCACTGTAGCAAAATGCATATTGCGACAAAGCACACGTTTTTGGTTTCCCAGTGCAGTAGAAGTTATGTTTACATTATCTTGTAGTCTATTAAGTGTGCAATAACATTATGTCTAAGAAACAATGTACACATCTTAATTAAAAAATGCTATTGCTGGCCGGGCGCGGTGGCTCACGCCTGTAATCCCAGCACTTTGGGAGGCCGAGGGGGGCGGATCACGAGGTCAAGAGATCGAGACCATCCTGGTCAACATGGTGAAACCCCGTCTCTACTAAAAATACAAAAAAATTAGCTGGGCATGGTGGCGCGTGCCTGTAGTCCCAGCTACTTGGGAGGCTGAGGCAGGAGAATTGCTTGAACCCGGGTGGCGGAGGTTGCAGTGAGCCGAGGTCGCGCCACTGCACTCCAGCCTGGTGCCTGGTGACGGAGTGAGACTCTGTCTCAAAAAAAAAAAAAAAAAAAAAAAAAAAAAAATGCTATTGCTAAAAACGCAAGTGATCGTCTGAACCTTCAGTGAGTCATAATCTTATTGCTGGTGGGGGGTCTCGTCTCTGTGTTGACAGCAGCTGGCCGGTCAGGCTGATGGTTCCTGAAGGTTGGAGTGGTGGGTTTTTTTTTTTTTTTCCTTGAGCCAGGGTCTTACTTTGTCACCTAGGCTGGAGTGCAGTGGCATGATCACAGCTCACTGCAGCCTCTCAAGTAGCTGGGACCCCAGGCACATGCCACCACACCTGGCTAGTTTTAAAAAATTATTTGTAGAGACAGGGTCTTGCTATGTTGCCCAGGCTTGTCGTGAACTCCTAGGCTCAAGCAATCTTCAGCCTCCCAAAGTGCTAGGATTACAGGCATGAGTCACTGCACCTGGCATGTGGTTATTTCTTAAAATAAGACAGCAAAGAAGTTTGCTTTATTGATTGACTCATTTTTGTTTGTTTTTTGAGATAGAGTTTTGCTCTGTCACCAGGCTGAAGTGCGGTGGCATAATCTCAGCTCACCGTGCCTCCGCCTCCCAGGTTGATTCTCCTGCCTCAGCCTCCAGAGTAGCTGGGATTGCAGATGCCCACCACCACGCCCAGGTAATTTTTGTATTTTTAGTAGAGAAGGGGTTTCACCGTGTTGGCCAAGGTGGCCTCAAACTCCTAACCTCAAGTGATCTGCCTGTTTTGGCCTCCCAAAATGCTGGGAATACAGGCATGAGCCACCGCACCTGACCCAACTGACTCTTTTAAGAAAGATTTCTCTGTAGCATGTGATACTGTTTGATAGCGTGTTACCCACAGTGTAACTTCTTTCAAAATTAGAGTCTCTCCTCCTAAGCCCTGCAGCTGCTTTATCAGCTAAGTGTATGGAACGTTCTAATCCTTTGTTGTCATTTCAACAATGTTCACAGCATCTTCACTAGGAGTAGATTCCATTTCAGGAAATTACTTTCTTTGCTCCTCCATAAGAAGTAACTCCTTATTCATTAAGGTTTTATCATAAGATTACAGCAATTCAGTAGCATCTTTAGGCTGTAATTTCTAATTATGGTTATCTTGCTATTTCCACCGCATCTGCCTTGACTTTCTCCCCTGAAGTCAACCCCTCAAGGTTCTCCATGAGGGTTGAAATCAGCTTCTTCCAAACTCATGTTTAATGTTGATATTTTGACCTCCTGCCATGAAACACAAATGTGCTTCATGACATCTAGAATGATCAATCTTTTCCAGAAGGTTTTCAATGTACTTTACCCAGATCCGTTAGAAGAATCACTATGTATGGCTGCTATAGCCTTACGAAATGTGTTTCTTAAATAACAAGACAAGAAAGTTAAAATGACTCCTTGATCTATGGGCTATGGAATGGATATTGGGTTAACAGGGCATGAAAACAACGTTAATCTCCTAGTGTATCTCTCCATCAGCGTTCTTGGGTGACTAGGTGCATTGTTAATGAGCAGTAATATTTTGAAAGGAACTTAGCAGTATTTCTCAACAGAGGGCTTAAAATATTCAGTAAACCAGCCAGGCGTGGTGACTCATGCCTGCAATCCCAGCACATTGGGAGGCTAAGGCGGGCAGTTCACCTGAGGTCAGGAGATCGAGACCATCCAACATGGTGAAACCCCATCTCTACTAAAAATACAAAAATTATCTGGGCATGGTGGCATGCGCTTATAATCCCAGCTACTAGGGAGGGTGAGGCAGTAGAACTACTTGAATCCAGGAGGCAGAGATTGCAGTGAGCCAAGGTCACACCACTGCACTCCAGCCTGGATGACAGGCAAGACTCTTTCTCAAAAAAAAAAAAAAAAATTTAGTAAACCTTGCTCTAAACAATGCCTTGTCATCCAGGCTTTGTTTTTCCATTTAAAGTGCACAGGCAGAGTAGATTTAACATAATTCTTAAGGGCCCCAGGATTTTGGAATGGTCAACGAGTATTGGTTTCAACCTGAAGTCATCAGCTATGTTACCTCCTAATAAGACAGTCAGCCTGTCCTTTAAAGCTTCAAAGCTGGGCAACTACTTCTCTTACTTCTCCGGCTGTGAAAGTCCTAGACGGCATCTTCTTCCAATATAAGTCTGTTCTGTCTACACTGAAAATGTGTGCATTTTAGTGTGGCTACACTAAAATTAACTGTCTTAGCTGATCTCCTGGCTAACTTGCTGCGGCTTCTCCACCAGCGCTTGCTACTTCACCTTGTATGTTTATGTTATGAAGACAGGGTCACGAGCCAACCTTTGCTAGCTTCCAGCTTTTCTTGTGCAGCTTCCTCACCTCTCTCAGCCTTCACAGAATTGAAGAGAGTTGGGTCCTTGCTCTGGATTAATCTTTGGCTTAAAAGACTGTTGTGTCTGGTTTGACCTTCTCTTCAGACCGTTACAATTTTCTCCGTATCAGCAATGAGGCAGTTTTACTTTGCTATTCATGTGTTCATTGTAGTACTTTTAAATTCCTTCAAGAACTTTTTCTCTGCATTCATAACTTGGCTGTTTGGCTCAAGAAGTCTAGCTTTTGGCCGATGACTACTTTCAAAATGACTTCCTCACTAAGCATAGTCACTTCTAGTTTTTGATTTAACGTGGGAGACATGCAACTCTTCTTTTCACTGGCACACTTAGAGGTCACTGTAGAGTTATTAATTGACCCAATTACAATATGGTTTGGTCTCAGAGAATAGGGAGGACTGAGAAGCAGGAGAGAGATGAGGGAACGGCCAGTCCGTGGAGCAATAGAGACATACACAGCATGTGTCAACTAAATGTATTGTCTCGTGGGCGTGGTTCATGACACCTCAAAACAATTACTATTGTAACATCTAAGACCACGAATTACAGATCCCCATAACAGATATAATAATAATGAAAACGTCTGAAGTATTATGGGAATTACCAAAATGGTACATATGGACACAAAATGAGCATAGGCTATTGTGGAAATGTCACCGATAGACTTGTTCCATGCAGGGTTGCCACAAACCTTCAATTTGTGAGAAATGCAAGATCTGGGAAGTGCAATACAGTGACATGTAATTAAACAAGGTATGCCTGTACTCTTTATTACCCCGGGCCCAGGTTATGAGACAGCATTCTGGATTTGAAGAGGCAACTTTATTTTTTTCTTAATTTTTAATGTTGAGGTATTTACCTATATATAGCAAATTGCACGAATCCTAAGTGAATCGCTTAATGGATTTTTACCCAATTATCTAACCATGTAATAGTGTTCTATTTCAATAACTATACCTAATCTGAAAAGGTAGAAATGAAAATGCACTTACAAAGTTTTTTTTTTAATCTCCAGGTAATGTGACATAGTCACATAGCATGCCTGTGTATGATATTACATGCAAATTCTTGTTGTCATTTATATTTTGGATAGTGTGTGAATTCAGATGCTTAGGGTGCATGTGGCGCATAGGTAGCATTAACGAGAATGTTACAGGACATTCTCCGTGTTTATATTGATTCTGCTTCACATCTCATGCATAGATAAACTTTCGGGCTCTCTGCATAGGGGAGATGTGACACATCCTGCAAATTCCCAGGAGAAGGAGAGTATATAAATGAAAGGTTTTATTATTGCTGTGTCTGTATCTAAAAATCAATATTTCTATTTGTCTGGCTATCAAGCTACATGTGCCCATTGGGTAGCCATTTAAAACAGGCTCTTTTTAAAGCCGCATTGCATTAAGTGGGCCTTGTGTTAAAATAAGTTACATGTACAAGGCTAATGTTTGCAGAATGTGGGGATTTCAAGAGGCAATACCTGTGTTAAAATGAGTTACGTGCACACGGCTCATGTTTGCAGAATGTGGGTATCATTGCACACATATGAACTGGGGGAATCTGAGGTAAATACAGATGCCATTTCTGTTTAGAACTATGTATGTATGTGTACACATACATCTCAGACATCTATAATTCCATACATTGTCACATGTCACTTGAACAAGATGATATGTCACCAATGAGGAATGGTCTGTAGAGGGACTTGTCCCCATGAAACATAAAAGCCCTCATGTCTGGGACCACATAGAGGGTGGACACATCAGAGGAGCCCTGGGAAGCATGGGCTGAGACCACACCTCCTTTGTCCCAGCCTCACTATGAGTAGGCAGCTGCCCTGTCAGCACAATTGAAAAGCAGGTTCTGTCTATCATGTCCACTGCCTCTTTGCAGGCATATTGAATATTTAATAATGCCATTTGCCTTCCCAGAAAAGAGCTCGAAGAAGCCTGCACAGGCTGGTGGTAGGCAGCAGGGTGGCGCAGGAGGTGGGTAGCAGGGCTGGTGGTGATACAGAGCAGGCTGGCCAGTCATTTCCCCCCAGGAGCATCCCCAAACTGGAAACCCCAGCAGATGGCTCTGGGGTGGGATGTGACAGGCAAGGAGGCCATCTGTGTGGTTTCAAGCACCAGTCAGGAGCTTTGGAAAGGAAGAGGAAATGCTGAACTGATATCAAGTGACCATGGCATGCAGTGAGATGGAAACCGGAGACGAATTTTCCACTCACATATAAGAGCTTGGCTCAAATCCAGGCTACCACGGTGTATTATGGAATAGTGAAGCTAGTAGGAACCATACCGCTCCTTTGGTGCCAAGCAAACATTTTACTGATTGGGAAACTGAGGCCCCAAGTGTACTCGATCTCTGGAGCCCTACAGCTGATTAGCGGCCAAGCTGTTTCCACTGTTGCCTACTTTCAGTCCACTCCCTACTCAGCAACCAAAGGGATGTCTTACAAAATAGAAATCCATTACTTAAAATCTTTCAGTGGCTTCCCAGCTCAGTTAGAATTAAATGCAATTTCTTTTCTCATTGTTACATGAGCCTACATAACATGATTCCTGCCCTTCTCTCTCATTTCATCTCCCATTACCCCGCCCCTTGTTCCCTTGCCTCCGACTGGCCTTTTTTCTGTTCCCCTAATGTGTCACATCACTCTCACCTCAGGCTCTGTGCTTGCTAACTTCTCTGATTGAAAACAGCCTCAGATCTTCACATCATTAGCTCCTTCTCTTTGAGGTCTAGATTCAGGGAAGCCATCGTAGCCCTTGCCATCTATTTTCCTCTCGTCAACACACATTCTAGTGGCTGCTTCTCTATCACATTGCTGTGTTTAGTCTCCTTACGGCACTTATCAACATAGGAAATTAACTTATTTTACTTGCTTACTTATCTTTCGTACTAGGCTATGAGCTTTGTAAGGGCATGGACATCACCTGCCTTGCTCCCTACTGTACGCCTATCACCGGGAGGTTCTAGGGCTCCAGTGCCGAATGAACAAATCTCTGTTCAGCATCTTTTCTGTTTCACTATGCTGCTTCTTTCTGACATTGATCGAGAAATTGCTCTTTACTCACTCGTGTCTAGAGAATAATATTAACTCTGCTCTCATGGTGGCTGATAACTGAAGGGTGGGGTCCTGGCTCTGGGCTTTACCTTTTAAGTCAGTGTTTTTCACAAGGGAGCTCAGGGATTGCCTGTCTCAGAATTGCCCAAGGAACTAGTCGAAAGTACATGTCTTAAATCCTACACTGTACTAAATTGGAATCTCTGAAGGTGAGAGTCCACCCAGGAATCTGACCCTTTAACGAGCACCGCAGGTGATCCTTAAGATAATCTCAGGGCATGAATTCAAGCTCACCAATTAAGCATATCAAAATACTTCCTGCTCCTCACCCCCATAAGCTCTCACATTTATACTTCAATGCCTTATGAATGATCAAACTCTGTCTGAAGTTAGGATGGCATACCTTGAGGTACGGAAAGTATGGGCATAGTGATAGGTGTTCTAAGTTCCGGTATGTGTGGGTTATCAATTGTGGTGTAGCAAATTACACCAAAACTTAGTGTGCTCCTTTCATTTAGGAACAATCTTATGGTCACCAGAAACTCCTTGAGAAGTATGGGGTAGGGTGAAATGGGTCAGGAGCAGAAATAGGAGAATAAATTAAAATCCATTTCAAATTACCTTCTTGTCAATGGTTTAGTGAAAGGCTTGGATAAGAGGCTGGGGATATTGGTGAAGACGAGGCTACAATATTGCTCTGGCAATATTGTAGTAAGTCAAAGGCAACTAGGCTTGGAATTGTGCTGACTACGGTGATGGTGGAGACAACCCATTCAACACATTTTTACTGAGCACCTGCTATGTCCTGTCACTGATCTAGGCACATAGGATCAAAAGGGATCCCCTCAAGAGTACTTGCCCCATGGAGTTTAAATTTTAGAAGAGAAAATAGAATATAGTTCTGGGATTCCCCTTCCACATTTGGAACATTTCATTATTGAGTTCTTAGTCATTAGGGACTTGGTCTACACCAAGTAAATAAGTCTCTAGTTTCCATCTCACCACGTGCCATGGTCATTTGATATCTATCTACACCATGTTCTGAAGTTCAGTGAGGGGAGGGATTCTGAAAACTTTATCTCTTCCAAGGCTTGCAGACTGATATTTGTTCAAAATGTTTTTAAGTAGGGAAGTGGACTTTGGTTGAGAGGTAGTTATCTCTGTGTACGTGTTTTGGAGGCAGCAGCTGGGATCACATCTAGAGGGCTTAACATAACGATATTTATCCAATAGTTTCTGTCAGTTAGGAATTCAGGCACAGCTTTGTGGCACCCCTGGCTCAGGAGCTTTCATAAGGCTGCAATCAAGATTTCAGCCAACGCTGCAGTCATCTCAAGGATCAGCTGGGGAAGGATCCACTCACAAGCTCACTCGCAGGGCTATTGAACTAAAAGCATTAGTTCCTTGCCAGCTGTTGGCTGGAGTCTGTTCTTAGTTCCTCACCACATGGGCCTCTCCATAGGACAGCTCACACCATGGCAGCTGGTCTCCATCAGATTGAACAAGTGGGAAGAGCCAGAGAGAGCAAGTACAAGCAGGATGCGAGTCACAGCCTTTTTTCTTATTATTATTTATATGTATTTTTGAGTCGGGGTCTCACTGTGTCACCCAGACTGGAGTGCTGTGGCACAATCTTAGCTCACTGCAACCTCTGCCTCCTGGATTCAAGTGATTCCCAAGCCTCAGCCTCCCGAGTAACTGGGACTACAGGTGCGCACCACAATGCCTGGCTAATTTTTGTATTTTTAGTAGAGATGGGATTTCACCATGTTGGCCAGGCTGGTCTTGAACTCCTGACCACAAATGATCTGCCTGCCTTGGCCTCCCAAAGTGCTGGGATTACAAGCATGAGCAACTGTACCCAGCCAAGTCACAGTCTTTTGTATCCTGAGATCTGAAGTGACATCCCATCACTTTCACTGTATTCTGCTTACTAGAATCAAGTTACTAGGTCCAGCCATACTTGAGAGGAGGTAATTATGCAAAGACATGGATGCCAGGAGGCAGGGATCATTGGGAGTCACAAGAAGCTCCCTACCACACCTTACCTTGAATTTGAACTATCTTTTCACATGGGACATGTATGGCAGACAGACAACTATGTGGGGATTCCATGTGGCACCTGGAGATCTAATTAAAAAGGCAGTGTTTCATAGTAAGAAGAGCATAGACTTCAGGTTCAGAGGGGCCTTTGTTAGAATCTCCTCTTTGGTATTTATCAACTGCATGACCTTAGATTTTGTTTCCCTAAGACTCAGTTTTCTTACCCCAAAAATGTGAAAAATTACACCTCTCATCCAAGGTGTTTTGAAGTTCACAAAAGTCACTTGGGTAAGGCATTTGTCAAAAAGTGGATTTCCAGGTTGTTTCCCAAGAAATACTTATTCAGTAGATTTGGAGTGGCACCCAAGAATTTATATTTTTAATAAGTGCCCAGGCACTTCTAACTACATATGGAAAGTACATGGTAGCTGTTAATTTGCCTGTTGACCACAATTCTACAATTCTCCTATTCTTGAGGAGCTACATGTTTGAAGAAAGTCAAATATGATATTGTAGAAGGCAAATTGTATTGAGGATTAGATGAGAAGATATATGAATTCTGGCCCCTGACACTTTGCAATGAGATCTTAGTCACAGAGATGTCCAATTTTTCTAATCCTCTCTTTTTAAAGGGTCTGTAAAAATTCCCTGTAGTCTGGGCTACTGTCTATACAGGTAAAGAAGAGATAATAACTAGCATGGGGTCCCTTTAGAGCTCTCTTTGTTGGAGAAACAAGTACAATGGCCTCCATAATGAGCCTCTTCTGAATCTCTGGATCTCCTAATATTTCTTCCTGAAGACTATTTTTTTGGAGCTTTTCATTCCTCTATTCCTCTTCTAATTCTTATGACCTCAGCATCTCTGTATGTAATGAAATATATCTGAAAACAACCTCGTTTAAAAGAATAAATCTATTAAGGAGCTGAGAACTTTCTGGCGTGAAATGAAAAATATTGATTGCTTCCCACCTGTTAGCAATGAAATCCCATCCAGTTAATTAACTTGCTCAGAGATAAAGTTTATTTTTGCCCTTCACTTTCGGTTCCAAATCTTTAAAACCATTAAAACAAGTACTTGGTCAATGACTAAATCTTCTCCCAGAGTGGCGTTCAGGGTCTTCTGTAATCTGGCTCCAGCCTACCTTTCTGACATTTCCTCTAGCTATGTACCTTTGAGTGCTTTTCACCACAGCCAAATGGAAAACCCAAAGTATTCAGTGCTCCCACTGCCAGAAATATGCCTCCCTCCTCTAAATTCCACATATTTCAACTCAGTTCAAATGTCACTTCTTGAAAAAGGCTTCCCCAGAGCTCTGGCGTCTATCTCCATCTCCCCGCAACTCTTCCCACCTCCTAATTGCTGCCAAGCATTCTCTCCCTATTCTGGACACTCCCCAGACTTTTCATACTTTTTAACACTATTTTATGCTTTATATTATGATTAAGTACATATTTATTTCTAGACCCTCCAGGATGCAGTTCCAACCAGTTTGTCCTCCCCACATCTTCCAACACAATGCCTTACCTATGATGGGTGTTCAGTAAATATTTTTTGAATGTCTAAACAGGAACTCATTGATTTAACATGGTCTTCATGGTTGTTTTTACTCTGGGGCTCATTAGACAATAATGGAATTTTTATTTTGGGGTTCCTGATTGGATAATAATGTAAGAAGACTCTAACTCAGTGAGGTGTTTTACAAGATTTACATTATATTCAAAACAGTCCTCTCACGCTTCTCAATCTTTTTTTTTTCTTTGAGACGGAGTCTGAGGCTGGAGCATGGTGGCACGATCTTGGCACACTGCAACCTCCAACCTCCACCTCCCTAGTTCAAGCAATTCCCCTGCCTCTGCCTCCCAAGTAGCTGGGATTACAGGTACCCACTACCATACCTGGCTACTTTTTTTTTTTTTTTTTTTTTTTTGTATTTTTGTATTTTTAGTAGAGACGGGCTTTCACCATGTTGGCCAGACTTGTCTCAAACTCCTGATCTCAGGCAAATCCACCCACCTTGGCCTCCCAAAGTGCAGGGATTACAGGCGTGAGCCACCGCACCCAGCTGCTTGTCAGTCTTTCTGAAGGCGATTCTGTCATCACTTTTTGTCCTTAGTAGTTTTCTGTTTCTAGAAATCTTTTCACTTTTAATGGGAGGGTTGCAAAAGGCTGTCTTGTTATGGACATCATCTATTTCTATGACTCTGAATATAGGTCTTGTATGGCTTTTCTATCTCCTGCCCTAATTTACTTGTACAACACACATGGAATTAGAATTTAATAAGCAGAAAACCCTAACACTCAATTTTAGATAAAGCATATTCTTAATACATGTGAGTGTTCCCACATATGACTGAATAAAGATATTTATTTAGATAAAGAATATCTTAATATTTATAAAGATAAAGAATATCTTTATTCAGTCATATGTGGGAACTCTCACATGTATGTGTCTAGGCTAAAGTGGAGAAATATGGTAGCTTCCCTGAAACAAAAAAGCCATTTATTTATTCAAAGTCAATTTTCCTGAACATCTACTAATCTTCAGGTGCTGCACTATATGCTGGTGATAGAAATATAAATTCTGATCCCAGCCTTTAAAGGAGCTCCGAATCATACAAAGGGAGATGAATGTATGGTGACATAATTATTATAGAGTATGATTTCTTCAATACCAGAGACAGATACAGGGTGACATGGAACACAAAATTTTTCTTGAAGAGCCCATAGAATTTTTAAAATAAAGAGGTTCTCTGTTGCTGCACAGTCTTTGTGCTGATATCAATCAATAACTATGATTTTGTAGTTATTAAAAATACTAGTATCATCTTTAAACCAGTCACTTTGGGCTGGGTCTCAGCATCCATGGTGGGTACTGAGGCATGATTCAGACAAGTAGCCATGCTGGGTTAACCAGGACTGAGATGTAGGTCCTTTCTCCTTAGAGCTTGTAGGAATGAATCATTCATAGAGATGGCAGCAAAGGGGTAGTTTTCTTATGACTCATTGGACTGAATTTCATTCCAAAATGATATTTTGCTGCAGAAATTTTGCATGCTACTCTGTTTATGGCTCAAATATTTCTAAAGGCATACCACGGCTGTTTGGATGAATCACTGGCATATCTTCTCTATGGCCCTAGAGGGGTGTGTGTGTGTGTGTGTGTGTGTGTGTGTGTGTGAGAGAGAGAGAGAGAGAGAGAGAGAGAGAGAGAGAGAGAGAGAGAGCGAGAGAGAGAGAATGCTAAGTTTTCAATGACCAATGTCTACAGCTGCAAATACTGAGGTTTTATACAGACCACTTTAAGTTTCCTTCTTTTTCTTGCTCTTCACATTTAGGGGCACTTTGCTACTCACTAGAAACTCCTTGATAAAAATGGGGTAGGGTGACATGAGTCAGAAGCAGAAATAGGAGAGGAAATTAAAATCCATTTCAAATTACCTCTTGTCAGCGGCTCAGTGAAAGGCTTGAATAGGGAGGAGCTTGGGGATACTGGTGAAGACGAAGCTGAAATATTGCTTCACCCAGGTACACACACCCTTACTCTGGATTCTTATGATTCACAGTTGAAAGAGAACTGTGACTTATAGTTATGATGACTGTGGTGATGGTTGCCACAAGCCATTCAACAAATACACATTGAACACTTACTACATGCCATCACTGACTTAGGCACATGGGATCAAATGGACCAAAAAAAAACTATCTCTGTCAACTGGAGCTTAAATTCTAGATAAGAAGCTGACAAATGGTACTAGCATCCTCCTCCCTGTTTGAAAATTTGAAGCATTTCCTTCTCATGAGGTCTTAGTCATGAGGGGTTTAATCTTCATCAAGTCCCAGCTTCATTGTGGAAGTCACAAAGCTTCATCTCCTCGAAAGCCTGCAGACTGAGATCTTCTTTAAATGTTTATGTGAACAGAGAATGGACTCTGGCTGAGAGATGTCTGTGTCTTGTATGTGCAATGAGGGGAGTTGTGATAGTGGACAGCGGGCAGAGTCTGCAACCAGACCTTCCACACCGACAAGTTCCTGCTTAAGGAAAAGGCAAGAGTTAGTGCCTGAATTGCTCTCCTCCCTCCCTGTGGCCTTTCTCCTTCTTTTACTCTTCACTTCGCTCCCTCCCTCTCTTCCTAAATCCCTCCCTCTACTCGTTACCTCCCTTTCCCTTGGTCCCTCCCCATCCCCTTCCCTCGCACAGTTCTTCTCTCCTCCTCTTGCTCCCTCTCCCTCCAGCTTCTTTTCCTCTCATCCCCTTTCCCTCCTCCATCTCTCTGCGGCGTCTGCGTCAGGCCCCCACTAGCGTGACGCGCGGGGTCTGGGTGGGAGCTGTCCACTCGCCGGGGTGCTGAATGCAGCAGCGGCGGCCGCGGCGGCGGCGGCGGAGATAGCCGAGAGCCTCCCTCTCTGCAAGAACCCTGTTTCCAGTTCTCGGACGGTCAGCTTGCCGCCCCGCCACCTCCCTTCCAGCGCCACCCCTTTGGGAACTGAGCCAGGGTGGGCAGCGGCGGGTGCTGAGCAACGGCGGAAGACGAAACAACACCTGGCAGCAGCCTGGAGTCTGATTTGCTTCCTCTCGGCTTTTATAAGAGATATATTTATATACGGTTTTGGGGAGTCGCGAGGACCAAGCTGGGGCCAAGTGCCGGCTGCCTCCCACCTCGGCCACACTGCTTCGCTCCCCACTCCCCACCTTCAGCTGGCACCGCAAACAAGCCTTACCTCGTTGCATCTGCTAGGAGAGGTAGCAAAAGCGAGCCCAGCCAGCCAGAGGCGGCGGAGAGGAGGAAGGGGCGGGGTGGGGGGGCAGAGAGCGGGCCGAGGCCGCCCTTGGTGAGGGTAGCGGGGGCAGAGCTGCTGAGCGGACCCGGCAGCCGCCCTCCTCCGCCCCCACCCTCCAGAAGCACTCTTGCCTGATTGAGAACCGAATTATTCCACTAGTATTATTTCGTTTTTTATTGCCCCCCCTCCTCACTCCCCAGCCGCCCCCACCCCCACGCCTGCCTCGCCTCTGGTTGCATGGCAGCGCTGCCCGGGCGCGGGGGCTCAGGGCTGGCCCCCAGGGAAGGGGGAGGAGGAGGAGGATCATGAAGGCCGGAGTCGCGACCGCGCCGGACGGCGGGCAGCAGCCAGAGGACGAGCCGGAGCAGCCCCCGCCCCGGAGACACCCGGACGCCGAGCAGCAGTCGCCTCCGCCGCCGCAGCAGCAGCAGCTGCGGGCGCGGGCCGACCCGGAGCCGGAGGAGGAGGGCGACCGCGACCCAGAGGAGGAAGAGGAGAAAGCGAGGCCACTCGCCCGCTGGGACCTGCCCTTCTCGCGGCTCTTGCCCCTCGCCCGAAGGGACCTTTGATGGAACCGAGGGGAGGGGGTCACGGATTTGCCGACTGCAGCAGGGGTGGGCTAGGGGCTGAGATAATGTAACCACTCCTTTCTCCTCTTCTCTCCCACACGCCCCTCTCCTCTACCCCTATTCTCTGCTCCACGGCCCTCTCACCCCGGTACACACACCCTTCCTCTAGCTAGGATCTTCAAGCTCAGGAAGGAGGCGCCTCTGCAAGGGTTAAACGATCTTTTCTTGTTCTCTCATCCTTTTCCCTCCCCAACCCTGTATTTTAACCTCCCTTCTCCTAATTGGCTTTCCCCTCTTTGGGTAGCCCTTCGGCTGCAGAGGCAAAACACAAGCCCCTAGCCCGGTTTCACCTGCAACCCCCTCCCCCACCCAACTGCTCTCTTAAAAGCAACTCTGGTGCTTCTGGGGGTTCATTGCCCCAATTTTCTGCCCAGGAGAATTAAAACTTCTCCCAATCTTCTCTCCTCCCCCTACCTTGACTCCCCCTAACCTCTATCACCTGAGAAAAACTAGCTTTTCTCTCTCACACATGCAGTCCTCAATTCTTCATTGAGCTAGTTTTCTCTAAGCCCAGCTCAATCCACTCCAAATTTGATTTACAATTCTCCCCACACTTTTATATAAAAGAAAAATTTCTCACTGCCTGGGAATTTGAGAAGAACACAATAATCCTTTCCTGGGGAACTTTTAAACAATTCGACATTGATCTTAAGGCTCCAGTGGTCCCTCTGCCACACTTCTATCTAATCCCCTGCTCCTACCAGTGTCCTCAGGTCAAAGGCAGAAAGGAGACACCCTGAACAAAGTTGGAGGTTGGGGTGGGGTGTGAGGGCAAGAAAAACTTTTTTGTTATCGGGCTTTCCAGGTGGAGTTCAGAATCAGTGACTCACAGTTCTCAGTCCTGGGAGCAATTTAGTTGCTACTTGGAGGGTTGTAAGAAAAGCCAGTGAGAAAGCAGACTCTCCCCACAACACAGATCCACTGTGGACCCCCAAACCTGTCCTGTCTCCCTCTTTGAAGACTCTGGCCGCCCCTCTTCAGCTCTCTGCTTCCACGGGGCACATGCTGATGCCCTTGTGTGGGCTGCTCTGGTGGTGGTGGTGCTGCTGCTGTGGCTGGTACTGCTGTGGATTGTGTGCTCCAGCCCCCCAGATGTTGCGCCACCAGGGTCTCCTCAAGTGCCGCTGCCGCATGCTCTTCAATGACCTGAAGGTTTTCTTACTGCGGCGCCCTCCTCAAGCGCCCCTGCCCATGCACGGCGACCCCCAGCCCCCCGGTTTGGCGGCCAACAACAACACCGTTCCGGCTCTGGGTGCCGGGGGGTGGGCAGGCTGGAGGGGCCCCCGAGAAGTGGTGGGCAGGGAGCCCCCTCCTGTGCCACCTCCACCCCCCTTGCCACCTTCTTCTGTGGAAGATGACTGGGGTGGCCCAGTCATAGAGCCACCTGCCTCGCTGCTCAGCAGTGCCTCCTCAGATGACATCTGTAAGGAGAAGACCGAGGATCGCTACTCACTGGGCAGCAGCGTGGACAGTGGTATGAGGACCCCACTCTGCCGCATCTGCTTCCAGGGGCCAGAACAGGTGAGTCCCCTTTTTCCTTCTCCTGCTTCCTGTGGTATTTTCAGGTCTTGCAGATTGCTACTTGCCTGCTTGCCCTGGGGAATCGTTATGTTGTCTCTGGCATGAGGACTCTGTGTTTAAGAGCCCCTCATTGCTGTTTCTTGTGGTTAAGTTTGCTCAGTGAGTGTCTGGTTCCTGGTGGAGCCTGTTTGGTGGTTCGTTTGTGTTCTAGATTTTGCATTTTCCTTCCAATGCTAGTGTCTTGGATTCCATCCCCAAATTTCACAAACATCCTCAGAATAGAAGATCTAGAAGTAATAGAGTGAAGAAACTTGGTGGTACATTCACACTGGTTGCCAAGATATCCTTTTATCTAATTTGTTGTTAGTAACATTTTCTCCAGCCCACCTTCAGTCCTATATCCCAACTTCTTCCTTCTCTGAGAGTATGCTGAGATCTTGTTCTCTTTCCCTGTTCTTATAGGTTGAAATCCAGTAAGCTTGTTCTTTCACTTTGGGCAACCTCCTTACATATCACATTGACATCCTCACCATTATGTTCTAGTGACTGAGGAGGAAATGGAGAGGGATTCTAGATGCAAGACTACACGGTTTGTTAAGACACTTCTTGGCAGACTCAAATCTTTGTATGTTGAAAACAGGCAGGTAAATGGGAAGGGCTTGCAGTATCCAAGGGCTTGCAATATTTCTCTTTTCAGACATAAAGTGTATTGACTTAAAAAGTCCCTTAAATATTCCCCATCCAGAATAGGGGATGCCAGCTCTCTCATGGACCACAGCTTTCCCAAGTCTGGCAGGTTTTCCCTACCATATTCATTCACCTTTTCACAGACACCTCTCCCAAGTTCACCTACAATCTGGTGTCAGCAATGCTGGATGGCATGTGTACATTCTTCAAGAACCATAGAATGTGGCAACACTCTAAAGAATCCCAGATAGAAAAGCTCACCCAGTTAGTGATGCTGGAGAAGGAATATTCAGTTGCAAGGTGGGCAAGGTTATGTGTTCCCATAAGCCACTTCTTCAGTAGTTTCCTGAAGAGCAGGAAGACTTCTGAATACTCCTTGAGCAAATGGCAGTGCAACAGAATGCCATGCTAGGCTTCGACTGATTCTGGTTCTTGCTGAAGGTGTGCTCTGTAAGATGCAGACTTAGCTGGCATTTTCATTTATTTTTTCTCTTTGCTCTCAATGGACAAAGAACTTTAGGGACCAATGATGCGTGGAGCTATAGCCTGGCATTATGAGGGAAAATGGTATAGATCTCAGTGTGAATAAATGTCTCTGAGATACTGGGGGCTGGATTCTTTCTTCTTGTGACTAAGATTACCTAAGTATCTAATAAAGTGTTGTCCAGAGTTGAAAACTCCTGTTAGGCAAAAAGCTCCAGATTGCCTTTCCTTCAGTCCTTCTCTCCACTTCCAGCACCAGCCTGTGGCAGAGCTATAGGGCAGAGTGGCTTGGCAGACAAGAGGGTGCCTCACTTTGATATCAGGATCTTGACCCCATCAAGTACTTCATACTTTCCAAAAGAATTATTTCTTTATTTCCTAAATTCCTAAAGCATTTCTTTTGTCTCCCATATGGGCTCAGGTCTGCATGTCACAGGGGCTGCTGGAAGTGTGGCTTATGGCAAGAGTACTCTTGTCTCTAGAAAACAGCAGGACTTGGAGGTGCCCTGGGATAATATTTCCCCTGCTGTGTGAACTTCTCCAAATAGCTTTATGCCTCTGGCTTCTTTTCCAACTTATGTGATTTGGAGACACCTTTTCATGCCCCTCCTTTCTTCAGAGATGTGTTGTTAGGGTCCAGGAGAGAGCAAGTGTAAAAATATTTTAGAATAGATTTATATATAATGAGCAGGTGTTTTTAATAACAGAAAGCTGTATTTTATTGAAAAAAGCAAAAAGAAAAGGATCATTGGCAATATTGTGAAATACCCTCACATGATATAAGATCTGGTCAGAGGTTAGAAGCTTTCCTTTCTTGTTCATTATTTTGATAATGTGACATAAATAAAGCTTTAAATAAAAAAGCTAATGCCAGTAAAGGAATGAGCTCTATTATGTGGGAGGATTAGGGGGCAATGTCTGCATTAAGACTGGATCAAATTAAGCACTTCCTGCATATGATTATTATGTTTTGGGGGTTTACTTTATCTGTGCAGGAGCCAAGAGGCTTTAACGGGATTGTGTTATAGTAGTAATAAGAGCAATGTGAATACTACATTAGATGTGAAGAACACAGTTTCCCACTTCTCAATTTTTTTTCATAGCATTTCTATGAAGGAGACAAAGGAGAGGAGATAAGGGAAACTCTAGAGAAGGAAGAAAGAGATAGAGATAGAGACAGAGGAAACAGCAGAGGAGGAGAGGGAGAGAAAGAGAAGGACAGGGAGGAGGAGGAGGAGGAGGAGGAGAAGGAGGAGGGAGAAGCTAAAATTTCTGTATTTTAGTTTCTGTTCAGGGAGAGAGCTGTCCAGCAATTGTCTACACATGGCCCTGGAGGAAATGTGGTCTGCAATCTTAGTAGCTGAATGTCTTGGTCTTATCTCTGCCCAAACAAAGGAATTAAGCAGACCCCCACCTCCCCCCTCCCCATCACCCTAATCATCTGCTACTGCTATAGGGGCTTCCAAAAATGAATATTTGATCTTTTCCTGCCAAGGGCTTGCAATATTTGTGGTGAGGAACAAGAGGATCCATCTAGTTTCACCTTTGCACCTGTCTAAAAGGACTTTGCATCCATTCATTGATGTATGCCTTGATTTAACAAATTTTTGGGGACACCTACAGTATGCCAGTTGCTGTTCCAGACATGAATATTCGGGAGTGAACAAAACAGATGAGATTTCTGCTCTCCTGAAGCTGACTTTCTAGTAGAGACACAGAAATAGACAAGTAAACTTGTAGGTAAATAAGGTGATTTAAGTGCTATGATGAAATTTAAAAAGGAAAATGAGTTAGAAATAAACGAAAGGGAGGCGGTGGGAAAGGTACCACCACATTAGATCAGGTAATCAGGAAAAACCTTCCTAAGAATATGTCATCTGAGCTGACATCTAAGTGATGAGACGGGCCCAGCAATGCATAGGTCTAGGGGGAAGAGCATTTCAGGTGGAGGAAATAGCAAGTTCAAAAGCATGAATGTGAACCAGCTTAGCACGTTGGAAAAACAGAGGAGAAGACAGGAGGAAAGAGAGGGATAGGTGTGAACATTTGCTTTGAGAACCTACTTGGCTCCATGCTAGAAAGCTACTGAGTAGCCACTCTCCTCGCTACCATTCATTTACGTTGAAGAGGGGTCAGGACCTATGAGACTGTAGAACCAGAGTCCAGCTCACAGCCCCCTCACTCTCCCTTTTTGGTTGAAGCTGCACTAGCCCACTTTGCAGGACAATGTACCATGATGGTTAAGCCGATCTCTCCAAAGCCAGATGGCCCTGGTTGGAGGCCAGAACAAGTTATACAGCCTGTCTGTGTCTTGGATTCCTGATTTGTTAAACTGGGATAATAACAAATAATAGTCCCCATGTCATAAGATTATTCTGAGCATCAAATCAGTCAATACTATGAGAGCAGTGCCACCATAGTGTTTTGTTATTTTTATTATTACTATCTTAGATGCAAGAGAGTGTTTTCTTGCCTTATTTAAAAGGAAAAGTGTGCCCCAGCCCACAGGCTGTCAGGAAGCCACTATGTGGCATGGATGTGGGCTGTTTCTTGCAGACTTATAATGCTCTAGGCACAGAGTACAGCTTGTCTGTTTCCATCATCAAAGTCTTTATTAAGCACCTACCTCTTGCCTGCTGTTCTACTGGACAAGGTCCAGAGACGTAGGGTAGATGTGGTCCTGCCCTCTGGGAATGTCACAATCCAACCCAGACATCACAGCAGCTGATAGAGATCAAGAACACACAGACAGTGAGGCTGAGTGAATTACAGTAATATCAGGTACAAGAAAGAGATGCATGTTTAAAAGCAGCTAGTGGGCGGGGTGCCTGTTCAAAAAGACAAGTGGGAGAATTTGCCATTTTATCTGCAGTTAATTAGAGAAGGCTTCTCTATTGCTGCTGAAGACCAAATGAGAATAGATTTAGGCTGCAAGGCTGAGGTTAGACAGATGGAATCAGAAGATATTTGTCCCCCACCCCCACACCTGACTGCCATGGTGGATTTTATCTTTGTGGCGCAACCTCCAAGCACTCCACACATGGATACCTTGAAAAAAGGTGAATTTACCTCCCAGCTGGGCAGCTGTGGAGTGCCTGGAGGTAGGTACAAAGATAAAATCCACCATGGCAGTCAGAAGCTACGGTGGGAGGCCACCTGTACTGACCCTAATGGAAAGTAGGACATGTATCTGGAAAAGTGTAGCAGGCTTCATCTGTCTTTTTATTCTTTCTGGGGTTGGTTTCCCTGGAGTTCTGTATTCAGAAGGGGCAACAATAGTGTGGAATGTTCTAGTCAGTGTTTTGGTTAGTTGGGGAGTAAGATATGGCTTACAGGGCTGGGGCAGTCTGGAGACCCTAAGATGCAATGAGAACTTGGGAATGGAGCTCAAGTAGAGCATTTTAGAAGAGACTTAAACGGTGTACTTAGTCATCTTTGTGCTATGGTTTGATTTTATATTTGTGTGGTTTTTTAGTATCTGTCTCCACAAGGAAGAGACCCATCCCTAAAATTTACAGGCCCCAGGGCAGGAGTATAAATGGATGTTCACATATCATGGGCCAAAATTTAAAGTAATAAGTCCAGCTAACAAACTGTTAAACAAAATATATTCTCTCTTCCTTTCCTGACAAATACTCCTTCAAAACAACCTGAAAGACAGGTGTGAATTTAGAACTTTTAGATGTCTCTGGATTCTGTGTTAGCCAAATGGGGATAACTGTCTTTTGGTCTACAGGACATTCTGATTCTCTTTCCAATGCTGACTCTATCCTGTACCAAGGAACCTTGGACCCACGTGTATGGACAGTCCAGCTGGCTTGTCCAAGCTCTGTCCATACCATCCCCCAAACAGTGGCACCTTGCCTCAATCTCTGTCCTCAGGCTAGAGAGGGAACAGTTTATGGATCCAAAGAAGAGAGTCCTGCAGGTTCTGGGAGCAAGTTCTTGGCTGTCTGGACAGGAATTTCAGGGTTCTGGGTAATTGGAGCATATTGCAGAAGAGAGAGGCAAGTTTCCTTGACCCTTCAGACTCCTCACGCTGTGGGGAGAGGTGCAGCTGAAGGGGCAAAGAGTGGGGTCCTGTAAAGCTAGGGGTACTCTTGCCTCGGTCTAAGGGGAGCACTGCAAAGTGACTAAAAGATCCCTGGAGGAAGTGAACTGTGTATGTTCATTCATTGCTGGATCATCAGCTCTCAACCCACTACCTGGCACCTGCTTCATGCTCTGTGAGTATTTACTGAATGAACCAGCCTCTGGAGCTCATCCAGTGGGCAGCTTCATAGGTAGGAGAACTGGGGAAAAGAGAACATTTAAGAAAAAAGTGGTGTCAAATGCTAAAGTTGTGCTCTGCAGAAAGGATCCACAGGGCGGTACCTTGGACAGTGATAGAATTACCAGGGAAATAAACTTGGGTTTCACTATTAGAACAAACTTTCTGCCAAGGCTGTCCCAAGGTCTTACAGGCTGCCTTAGAAGGGGGGTCTTATGGGGACCTGGGACTAGATAATCCTCAAGATCCCTTCTGTGCTTGGACCTAGAATTCATAAATAGGATCATTTTGGGGTCCAGGGAGACTTCTAATCTAAGCAAAAAGAGATGATCCCCTCACCCTCTCCAATTCAAGGGATCATCTCATCTCAGGACATCTAGCCCCAGTATACACATTACATGGCATTACATGAAGATTACAAATATATCTTCAGCAAAGATTGAAAAGAACAATCTTTCTGAAAGAACAAAAGTCTCTGTCCGGTGTTCATAGAAATCCTAAGTTGTTGCCAACCACATTGTTGCTGCAATTGTAAATCTTCACCATCCACAAACCACGATGGGAGAGCAAGTCCTTCATGGCCAATAGGCAACAGACACCATCATGGGCCCAAGTCTGGTTACCTCCAGGAGTTATAAGCTTTCAGTTCCTACTTCTGCCAGTCCTGGTCCTACTTAAATTGTAAGCTCCAAGAACATTTTCTTCACTCAAGGCTCTTAACAAAGCTCTAATTCTTTACTGGGAGATGAGGTAAGGATGTTAAAACCCCATCACAGGGTGACAGGCTATTTCACAGATACAGTTATCTTACATACATGCACTTGCTCGCACATAAACACGAATACAACATTGAATGCATCTGTCTCACTTTCACAGGCAGAACTGGGAATGAGAGGAGGGGAGGTGCCCGTGTCTTAACAGTTGTGAAGCAGTTCTCAAATCAATTGTTTTTAGATTCTCTACACAGTGTTCACGTTGGACTAATCCTTCACTTACCAGTGTCACCCTGGGATCAGTTGACCAATTTATTGGGTGTGGCTTCTAGCTGAGCACCCCCACCGAGAAAGTTACTGAAGACCAGCAGGGCAGGAAGTTGTGAAATATGGATTTTAGAAGAGGCTGGGAGAGAAAAAGGAGAGAGATTGGGACTCTGTCTTTCTCCTCTCTTACTGCCCCTTTTTCCAGCTGGTATGCTGGAAAAGCCCAGCTGTGGCCTGTGAGATGGGGGAGGGAGAGGAGGTTGGAGGGAGAGGAGACACTCAAAGGACTGTGGGAATGGGCGAGCTGCTGCTTGTTTGCTGGGAAGGAAGCCAAGTTGGAAGTGAGCCTGGATGTAAAGGAGCTGGCAAGTAAATACGGTATGGTCCAAGCTACATACCATCCCCCTCTTGAGATACATCATATGTAAGCCAGAGTTTACATGTGCATATAGGACACATTTGATACCTCCTTCTGTATATGATAAAAGCAAAGGTGGGGTATGCCCAGGGCTGACTCTCACGACAAAAGAGCAAAATCGAGTAAGTTACAATTTGAAATCCAAGGAGATGCAAATTGTCAGGGAGCAAAAGTGGGGAGTTTACAAATATAGGTTCTATCCAACTCTGTGATCCAAGAATGACCTCATGCCCTACAAGGGGTATACAAGGACCCCAGTCCTGGACCCAGCAAATTGTACTCATGAGGATTTCTGCAGGACCTGTCCATAGAGGTGTTGAGAAGCACAGATTAAATTATTTTTCTCCTTTGTGGAAAAGTGGTTTTTGATGTGGTTGAACAGAATCAACATCAATGTCTCTGAAAGAACCCTCTTGCAGCCACGCCAGTGGCTAGCATAGTGCTAATCCTTTCCCCTCCCTACTCACACGTGTTCATTCCAGATTAATAGTGCCATCTTTGGTCCCTAGAATGTGTGTGGTAGAAGACGTATTTGTGTGTGTGTGCGTGCACGTGTGCACACGTATGTGTATACACTAAAAGGCCAAGCAATGGGGTATGGATGACCCCTTGCAATCTCATCCAACCTCATTCTCCGTTTCTATAATGACACATAGTGATGATTCTTGTCCCAGTGATCATAGAGATCATTATCTTGACTTGAGACCATTGGGCCTTCTTTCTTGCATTTCCTTATTCTGTTGCAGAATGGTGGGAAGAACGTGGGCTTCGAAGTCCAAAAGACATGGATTTCATTCCCATTTACGGCCCTGCCCAGCTGAGTGGTCTTGGGCAACTTATATAACCTCGATGGACCTCGATTTTATTGTTTATAAAACAGAGATAAAACACTGAGTTTGAGCACTTGTCAGGAATTGACATCATGCATTAAAGATCTTGGCACACGGCAGCTCCTAACTGAATGAGAGTGATATTTACCTCATCCCGCCAGGGTGTCTCAGAGACCTGGAATGGAGCCCCAGATCACACTGTTGCTTTTCCTACTACCCTCTCTCACTGGCGTCTTTAAAAAATCAGATGTCTAAGGCTATGCTTCCATCACAGTAAACCCCGAGCAGTTTTTGTGCTTGACAGTCAGGGATGTGTGTTTTGACCCAGTCTCTGTTTAGCAGACTTTCTGCCTCTCTGTTGTCTGACTCAGCTGAACTCTGTCCTCTCTTCCTTGGGTCCCTCACTCCCAACTAGTTGTCTTTATCCATCTCCATCATCACCATGTCCCTGACAGATCTTTATTAAGCAGCACTCTCTCCTTGGCAGGAACTATATAGAAAGACACCTTCCTGGACTTGAGTCTCTAGAGGCCAGGGGCAGACCATGCATGCAGATGAGCATGCAGAAGAAGTGGCAGAGGAAACGCTTGCCCAATATACGACAGCAAGCGATTTGCACTGAGGGTCGTCCCTGGACTAGTGTTTCTGAAAGCCTGGGATGGGATAGACAGCCCCAGATAGACATGATATTAAATAACGTTGATCCCAAATAAGAATGTTGTTCCCTTTTCGGTTCGCTCTCATGCTTCATGATACGTCTAGGAGAAAATCTCACCATAGTGATAATATGTCTTTAACACCTTTCTAATGGTATCAGTCTGCTTTATAAACAAAGAGAGAAGGCATTAGACTCAGAGTCTTCGGACACACACTTACATTAAGCTAGAATTTGTCACCTTGTTTTGTTTATATTTGTATGTGTCTATTCTTTTTTTTTTTTTTTAAATGGGCTTCATTTTTTTTAGAGCAATTTCAGATTCACAGGAAAACTGAACAGAAGTAGAGAGAGTTCCCATGTACTCCATCCCACCCCACCATCAACCTCCTCTACTTTGGCCAAGCACAGTGGCTCATGCCTGTAATGCCAGCACTTTGGGAGGTTGAAGTGGGAGGATCACTTGAGCCCTGGAGTTTGAGACTAGTCTGGGAAGATTCCATCTCTAAAAAAAAACAAGACAAAAAAAAACTCCCACCAGAGTGGAACATTTGTTACAATTGACCCTACATTGACATATCATTATCACCCAGAGTCCATAGATTACATGAAGTTTCACTGTTAGTATTGTACATTCTAAGGATTTTGACAAATGCATAGTCCCATGTATCCACCATGATGGCATCATACAGAATGGTTCTACTGCCCTAAAAATCCCCTCTGCTCTACCACCTATTCATCTCCCTCCTTTCACTCCCGATCTCCCAGCAAAATATTTGGCCTTTTCCAGGATGTCATATAGTTGGAATCATACAGTGTGTAGCCTTTTCAGATTAGTTTTTCACTTAGTAATATGCATTTAAACTTTCTCCATGTCTCGGTGTCTTTTTGTAGTTGATAGCACATTTCTTCTTAGCACTGAATAATATTCCATCGCATGGATATCCCAGAGTTTGTCTATTCTTTTTATGGCAAATGGTACCAGTGTTTCATTTATGGCAGTGACAGAAAGTCTCCTTTAGAAATAAATTTATTGAAATAGAAATGTGAGACATTTAAAGGCAAATGTTAAGTTTGAAGAAAATAATATTCTAGATGGTACGTGAATACATCAAAAAGTATAAGTGACTGAAGTTATTCTGACCTGGCTACATACTTTAAAGTAGTTGTGAAATATCTGTGGACATCAAGAAATGCTTTAGGAAGGGGATGATATGTGGAGTCCCAGGCTGTGATCCCAGGGTGGTGCCCTGGAATCTGCATTCTCAATCTCTGGCTTTGAGAATTCCAAAGTAGGTGATTACTTCAGGAATACTGTATATTAGCAGGAAACCAAATGGGGAGAAGAAATGTATTTACCAGACCTGAGGTTCTGGAACAAAAAACAGAGGTGTGGGCCCTAGAGGAGGAGAGAAGAGTTAATTGGGAAGGTATGATGTAATAAAAAATGCAAGTTAAGTCATTCTCCACTTGCAGAGTTCAGCTAATAAGAGCAAGATCTGCTATGAAGAAAGTGACTTTTTATTCCAAAGCTAGCTTAGGGGAAGAAGTGCAGGCTTCTTGCCTTAAGGATACCACTTTCTTTTTAGAGCAGAAAGCAGGTTCTTTTAGATGGGATCTCGGTGTGAAAGGCACACAGTGGAGGAAGCAAGCAGGTGGAAGTCTGCATAATTTGTTTTAGTGCCAGTCTACTGGGTGGTCAAGCTGGTGACTGCTGAGATCTTCATGGGCAGAACTAGACTGTAAATGTGCTTGAGGCTCTCCAGGTGGGAGAGAATTTTGTAGTGTGCATACTTGGGGTTGTAGATTCACTGTTGCCTCTCCAGGCAACACCTGGTGGGTGGGAGTTCCACTTGAGCTTTTAAGCACATAGTTAGGTGAACTCGCCCTGTAGAGAGTGCCTGATGAAGAGGAGGTAAAAGGCTACAATTGCCTTTCTAAAGGACTAAGTAGGAAGTGGGGAACAGGGGAAACAGAGTAAAGAGAAAAGAAGAGGAAAAAATAATAATTCATTATCTTTTTCTTAGAAAAATAGGGTACTTGGTTACAACAGAACGATGTGACTAGGAACTAAGAAGTGACGTGTCACCCACGGCAGAAGTAGGAAGGGATGCCTCTTGCATCTCTCTTCTACCCTGCCTCAGGGATCTGAGAGCTGTAAGTCCTAGACAGGATAGCTGTGAGATGGAAAAGCCTGACCAACATGAGCTCTGACATGAGGAAAACACTAACTTTGATTGCGTTAAGACACTGAAGCTTGGGGGTTTCTCTGTTACCCAGCTAATGTTAATTTCCCTGACTAATAAAACCATAAACTCCCACTCCTGAATTATGTTCTGTGGGTATTCTTGAGTGAAGACAAATCTGGGGCTTGCTTCCCATTTCTCCCCATTTGGTTTCCTTCCCCTAAGTCCCAGAGCAGTGCAACAGATGGTACACAGCCCAATCCCTCACGGTTCATTAAGTCCCAACAATGAAGTGTTTCAGTTCAGGAATGACGTATCATTTTTGCCTTCAACGCCCTGGCTGGATCCAGGAATATGGCTCTGCCTAACAGCAACAGGGGTGGGGAGTATAATCTTTCTTGGTGTTTGCAAAAAGAGGAAAGCTTTTTTATCCAGACATGGGTGAGTTCTAGAAGTCTCTACCTCAATAACTGTAGAGTGAGTGAATGAATAAGAAAACACATGGCAAGCTTTTAAAACACCTCTTGACCCATATTAAGCATGCAGTAAGTATTACCAGTTATTGTTCTTATTTGCTCTTTTATAAAAAGAGGTTGTGTTCTGGAATATCCAAGCTGCTTCTAGTTCTTCTGTTTTCATTTATGCCTTACGATGCCCTAGTCACACCTGGGGCTGATATAAATCCAATGCCTCCTTCTACCAACAGCAGATGTCTCCCTAGAAAAATGGCCTAAAAATTGGACATTAAAGGCTGAAAAGGGAAAAGAATTTGGGAAATAGAAAATGAAGACTGTTCCTGGCATAAGGACAATAAAAGCTAGGAGTCAGAGATGCATTTGGAGAAAATTAGCAAGGTTGATAAGAACACAGGGCTTGTAGAGCCCTTTCTAGTCTCTCCTTCCCCCTCTGTCCAAAGTGGATGATAGACATGCTTCACGCAATTCCCCAGGTATAAGTATACTGCATGCTTTGAGATTGACAGGAGTGACACCTGAGCAGTGCAGTGTTGAGTGGGCAGAAAAGTTTCCCCAATATGGGCCCTTCAGCATATAAACAGAGTTAATAATCATCAGCACAAACAGCATTGGCCATTCTGCAGTGTTCCTGAACACTTCTTAACCTGACACCCCCAAAGAAGTGCCTTCGCACATTGAAGGAATGTGGGTTGTATATTTTGATTTATTCCATGGTGATCCCTCTAGGAGACACAGATTTAAGCCTCTGTGGAGCAAAAAGAGCTTTCTGGTCCTTGGGCTCTCAGTTCTTCAGCTCGTTTGGAAAACAACTGCCAAAACCAGGCAGTGGCAGGTGAATGAGTGTAGGCAGCCAGTGCGTGTGCAGAGATGTCCCTTCTGTTGGATGTGTGCTTGTGGGTGGGAGGGAGGGGGAAACTTGAAGGGTTGGGGGAGTAGGCTGGGTCTACAAGGAATGCAACTTTTTAACACAAAAGAAAAAGGCACTTCAGGGGTTGGCCCATTTGGCTGCTGCAGCCTTTTGTGTATCTTTGTTCGAGGAAGAACCCAGAGGGTCTGGTCTTTGCAAAGTCAATGCAGACATTCTGTGCAATACTTGCTGCCTTATTTCTGGCTTTTTCACATCCATTACGCATTTGCCTGCAAGAAAGTAAAAAATCAGTTTGACTATTAGAAGGAGTATGTGATGTGATTTCAAAGATTTTCTACCCCCAACCAAAAACCAAACAAACCAAAAAAACAAACAAACAAAAGGCCCACTTATTGGGAAGTGACCCTGGATAGAGGTTCCTCCCAATTTAAATTAAGTTTTGTTCTTCCTACAAATGCAATTCAAATAAAAGTGTGTGTCTTTGACAGGAGGCTGGAGTTTGCTTCAAAATGATCCAGTGACTATAAATAGAACATGATTGGTTGTGCGTGTCATTGCTGAAGCTGGGTGCTGCGTACATGCAGGGTTTATTCTAATTTTCTCGCTACTTTTATATGTGCTTGAAAATTTCCATATTGTTTGGGTAATAAAAAGATGATAAAAATATAATTATTAGGGCCTGGTGCAGTGGCTCATGCCTGTAATCCTGGCACTTTGGGAGGCCAAGACAGGCACATCAGTTGAGGTCAGGAGTTTGAGACCAGTCTGACCAACATGGTGAAACCCCATCTCTACTAAAAATACAAAAATGAGCCAGGTTTGGCAGCCCATGCCTGTAATACTAACTACTTGGGAGTCTGAGGCAGGAGAATCTCTTGAACCTGGGAGGCGGAGGTTGCAGTGAGCCGAGATCGTGCCACTGCACTCCAGCCTGGGCAATAAAGTTAGACTCAGTCTCCAAAAAAAAAAATTACGATTATTAAATAAGTTTCAAAAACAGGCAGGTGGAATTAGCTGAAAGTAGACAAGATAGCTTTGGGCACAATTATGCTGAGGACCAGAGTCAGAGGGGACCTGAGTGGGTCCCACCAGGTATTCACCAGTCTTGCTCAATGAGGGGAATCAATTTGATGACCTCTTAAGAGATCTTCCATCCCCCACAGTCATGATTTAGAGATGAAAATGCCCTGTTGTCCGTTTCCTTTCTGGTTCACCTGGTCTGGTGGCAGTAAAAGGATCAGCAGCCATTCACTCCATAGAGGTCGAGTGAACACCACTGGGTGCCAGGCCTCAGGAATGTAGAGATCAGGTGGGGAGCTCAGAGTTAGGGCAAGAGACTGGTGTGCTGAGAGCGGCCACAAGACACAGTGAGTGCCGCGGACCAGGGTTGCATTTGTTGTGCTAAAGGATGGCACAGGAGGGGTGGCTAGTGATGCCTGGGAGAGCTAGGGAAGGACCCCAGGTGGGATGACTTTGAGTGGTCGAGTAAGGATGAGTAGACGGAGTCAAGGCAGTTAAGGAAATTCTCCAGGTCGGAGTGTATGCTAAAATATGGCAATAAGAGATGAACCCTGATTCTCCTCATCAGAAATGTATTCCTTCCTCCTCAGCCTAGTCCTGTCTCTCTCTCTCATTGCATTTCAAAGTGTTCTCTGTGCTTTAAGATCCAGAATACAGGATAGGGTGCAGAGATGGGAGAGATGTGCTACTTTTCTCTCACAACTAGTCCTCTTAAGCCCAGCCTTTCTGGGGTTGGCCCTAATGGCCTTTCTGTAATAGGAACCTGGGGGTCTGGATGTGCTTGGAGCCACCTGCCTGGGAGCAGTAACTCCACAACAGCCATCTTGATTGATTGAATGTTTTTACCTGGAAGCCACCAGAGGGTCTGGAAGAAACCTTGTGGATTCAGGAGCTTCCTTATCATTTAACACATACAGAGCCACTAGCTCATGTGTCTGTGGTGGGAGGGAAAAGCAGGCATTGTTTTCCTCATCTTTAGAAGTGTGAAACTGGAGGCTGGGCACAGTCGCTCATGCCTGTAATCCCAGCACTATGGGAGGCTGAGGTGGGCACATCACTTGAGGTCAGGAGTTCAAGACCAGCCTGGCCAACATGGTGAAACCTCGTCTCTACTAAAATACAAAAATTAGCTGGGCATGGTGGCGCTCACCTGTAATCCCGGCTACTTGGGAGGCTGAGGCAAGAGAATCGTCTGAACCTGGGAGGTAGGGGTTACAGTGAGCTGAGACTGTGCCACTGTACTCTAGCCTGGATGACAGAGTAAGACTCCATCTCAGGAAAAAAAAAAGAAAAAGAAAAAGAAAAGAAAAAAAGAAAGAAAGGAAAAGAAGTAAGAAACTAGGATCTAGGATACAGAGAGGTGAGGGGGCATGCTCAAGGTAGAAGGCAAATCCCTAAGCTGGGATTTCCTATTCTCAGACTGGAAAATATCAGTGAATACATCTTCACCTTTCAGAAGAAATAATAAATTCTTCCTTCTTTCACCCCTTTTCCAGCCTCAGAACTACTCATCTATTCACTTCCTACATATTAATATATTGTAGTAAAGGATTAATTTACCAGAATGTCTAGAGAATGGAAGAGATCAAAGAGAATGGGTGAAAGTTTATGGTTAATTTGATTTTCTACTGAATTTGGGGCTAACCCTATAACTTTTATTTTTTGCTGAAAGTCTTTATAAAATGTCAGGCTACTTGGCAGTGCGTTTGAACATCACCTCAATTTTTTTTTATATTGAAGGATTGTTGTTTAAAGTTAGGCTCTGTGGTTAGAAAATGCACGGGAAACGAAGTTCTAGCTTCACAGGCTACAGGATATCTTGTAGAAGGTGGTGGGTGGCTTTTATTTAAACTGTGATATCAACTTGTTTTATCTTTCTCCCACACAAGGGGAATAAAATCCCTAGTTCATCCCATTCTGCAAATATTTATTGAGCAGCTGCTTTGTGCCAGAACCGCGTGAAGATTCTGGGTACCATGGTGAATTGGAATACAGCTCCTGTCTTCTTGGTGCTTTGCCAGTCTTGAGACAGCAGGGCAGGAATTAAGATATTGTATGGTAAGGACTGAGGATTGCTCAAGTTGCTATGGGAGGGCAGGCTTGAGGAGGGTCAAGGATGGCTTCTCAGCCGGGCGCTGTGGCTCACGCCTGTAATCTCAGCACTTTGGGAGGCCGAGGCGGGTGGATCACGAGGTCAAGAGATCGAGACCATCCTGGTCAACATGGTGAAACCCTGTCTCTACTAAAAATACAAAAATTAGCTGGGCATGGTGGCACGTGCCTGTAGTCCCAGCTACTCGGGAGGCTGAGGCAGGAGAATTGCTTGAACCCAGGAG
>PVKV010008560.1:0-87011 GCA_004027835.1 Alouatta palliata | reverse complement strand
ATAGGTGATGGGGAGGAAGGCAGCAAATCACACTGCCATGTGTGTACCTATGTAACAATCTTGCATGTTCTTCACATGTACTCCCAAACCTAAAATGCAATAAAAAGTATATATATATATATATATATATATATATATAAAGAAATGATGCTGGAAAATTGATTAAACACTGTTAAAAAATTAGATATTAGTAAAATTAAAAAAAAAAAGCCTTGAAATGAAAGCAGTACAAGTTAATATCATCATCCAGGCTTTAAAAAAAGAAAAAGAAAAGTGCTCCCTCAAAATCCTTGGTAACACTGGTGAATAGGCAAACGCAGTCTTTAAAATTGGCTAGTGAGGTCTCATCTTGCTTGTTCGGATATTCTCTTTGAACATTGATTGGAAGCTTCCTTAAACTTAGAACTTTGAAAACCACTATTTGAAGAAAAAGTAGTTAAATGCAGCAGAATTATCAGGGCATTATCTTAGGCATCTATAAAACTAATCTATTATATATTATATCATGGGGTGAATTTTCATTTACCTGGCAATGATTATCCTCTAGAGATAGATAAAATCTGTCAGCCATTAGAGCCTACAGTAGAAACTTAGTTTATATGTATATTTTTATACATTTGTGTGTACATATATACACATATATGTTGTCATATATAAACTATATACATGTATATATGACAATATATACATATATGTATACAGAGATGGATATGTTGTTATATACATATATGTGGGTATACATATGTTTAAACTTATATGCATATATATGTATATGTATATACACATGTATATGTGTAACAGAGGCATATGCATGTATGTATATACTATATATATATGTTTGCCTTTGTTTACATGTTTGCATAGATGTGTGTGTGTATATATTTGCCTTTTTTTCCCACTCATCATCCACAAATTACCTACTTACTTTTGTAATAGTATTGTCTACTTTTCTGTGAAACTTTTTAGGTGAGGTTTAGAAAACATATGATGAAAGCATTCTGTCTTAACTGCTATTCTACTGCTCCCATCTTTCATCTTGCCCTGTGTTGCCGCATTTGCACATTTATGCACTGCATGAAACTGCTTGATGGTTTTTATTTTTCTGTCTAGGTAGGAGGATGATGACTTTTATTTACCTGTTGCACTTTGTTCTTGATGTATGATGTTAACCTTACAAGGTTTCTTTCTTTGTGCTCACCATCATTCTCTTCGTGAATTTCTCTTTGCATGTACTTCACAATGTTACATTTCTCCATCAGTTTCCCTATCCTAAGGAAAGGTATTAGGTTTCTGAGACTCTCTAAAGCTTTGCTGCATATAGTATGGTCTACAGATCAGCAGCATCAACATTGCTTAGGAGCTTGTTATAAAAGCCGAATCTCAGCCACACCACAGACCTGTTGAACCAGAATCTGTATTTTAATCAGATCTTTGAGTAAATAGCACATACATAAATGAGAAGCACTGCACTGAAGGGTCTGCCCCAGCTCCATGTCTTCTGAAATCTCATCTACATGTTCTTACTGGCCAGGGAGTGACATAAAATACCATCCTTATGGATTCTTCCAACATCAGAGTGAGGACTGCATCACCTGGTAACAGCTGTTTGTGTACATACGTACTCCAGTGATTTTTCTGATCTCTCCTGTCAGCACTTTGGGTTTGGCTATTCATCCTGACAACTTGGTTGTGAGTGAAAAGGAGAGGACTGTGTTTAGGAAACAATAGACTAGAGGCTTCCCTCTGTCATTTTCAATTTCCCCATTTCATAATTATCCTGTTCTACTTACCTACCTACTAGGCAAAGAATTCATTAGACATGCTTATTAATACAACTCTAATTAAACTACTGCTGCCCCAGCAACAAAGCCTACTAAGTTTAACCCTGACTTTCTCCCACTACAAATGGGTATTTCTTGTGCAAAGCCTGCAATTTTGGTTGGGAGAAACAAGTTTCATTTGTAGGATTGGGCATATTATTGCCAGAATAACCTCAGCAAAAGAGTAGCCTAGAGCTTGGCATGGTGGTTCACACATGTAATCCCAGCAACTCAGGAGGATAAGATGGAAGCATCACTTGAGCCCAGGAGTTTGAGGCACTGAGGAGCTATGATTGCCCCACTGCACTCTAGCCTAGGAGATGGAGAGAGACCTCGACCCTTAAAAAAAAAAAAAAAAAAAAAAAACACACAATCTATTCTGCACTACAGTACGAAATAAAAGATGTTTCTACAACTTGTTCCTATTCCAAATCGTGGTGATTTTATTGTTAGTTTGGTTAGAAAATGGCTTGCTGAAGCCTTAGCAAAATACTGTACTATGAATACTCTTGTATATTGTAATTTTCCATTATGTTTTGCAGTCCTCGACTGGCCAAGAGGCATAAAGTGATTTTTAAGGGAAAAAGCTATACTATACATTTCAGTACAGAATCATCATGACATAGAAATGACCTATTGTTCTTCAACTGTGCCTATTTGTCTTCTGAACATGGTAAAGATCTTTCACACACAGTAAATATGACTGTGTGTGAGAATAAGAGGCAGATGATGTTTTTATGTTCTTTTATGGAAGGATATTTCAACTGACAGTTAAACAATCCAAAAAACAAAATGAACAAATAATATATACTATAGTTTGTGATGTATCAGAACCACACATATATAGTTAGATAGTCTCTAAAGAATTGTGAGACAGGTTGCTGATACAGAGGTGAATTAACAGAATTCACCCATAAGCTCATAGCAGAAATTGATCACATGTAAGATAAATTCTCAGCATCCTGGTCAATTAGAATTCAGAAAGTCTAGAATTATTGAATCTGAGTTAAATAAATCATAGGCCAATATAAAGATGAAATTGTGTAGGCATTATCTTTCATTTCCAAAGATACTTGTACTGTTTCCCTAGACTGACACAAAAACCTCATGTAAACTCAATATTATGAGTAAATAGTGTTTATTGAATATCCATATCTACATAAAAAGAACATGTTGCTTTTGCAAAAAAAATTAATGTTATTTTATGTATTGGGTTATGATAAAATGTAATTAAACCAATATTAAATATAACATGAGTTACAATTTAAATTAAGCTATATTTTATATTAATGTTAGTTTAGGATTTCTGATTTTGAAATTGTGTTGTTTGCAAAGACACAATCTAAAGCTTAGTATTTTAACACTAAATTTTTCTGTGAAAATGTACAGAGACTAAATTCAAAGATATATAATGTTTAAAATTAAGAATTCATTTTAAATTATATATTATTTATATATAACTTTTTTATGGGCATACAATATTCTATGATAATGGTTCTACCCTGGGTCATTCTGAGAACCATGTGGACATTGTTGGTTGTTGCAGTTATTGAGAAGATCTAATGGGACTTATTAGACAGAAGGCAGGATTTTAGATATCTTGCACTGCATAGGCTCTTCTCACAATGAACTTTCCTGAATACTGCATGACCTTTAAATATTCTTCCAGGTAGACATTTTGGAAGCAAGAAATCTTGTTGATAATAATCTGAATCTAGGATTTATCTCAACTTATATGTTAAAACAAAATACATTGGCATTGTTTTAATATGTGCAAAATTTTCTAAGAATACAGGAAATGTATACAACAGTAATCAAAATAATAAGAAAAATCCAGTGCATATAATTTGGTAAGCTTTAGCTCACCATTTTGGGAAATCCTTTCGATCATCAGTAACAGATGAGTAAATAATTTTCGTTTTATAGCTGTGTATTAATGAGTTTTTCTTAAAGGAGCAAATATCTAATGAGGTCACTATATTATCTAGTAGTTGTTTCCAAGTGTTTAACATATTGAAATACATGCATATACCTATACAATACAAACACACACATGCACACACATACATACATACAAACACACACACCTTCTATACTTTTCTCTCATTTATTATTATATTATAATTGATGTATTAGGGTATTGAATTGACATTTAAAAATTATTTGTATGGTAAGTTCTATTACCTGTGAATTTTAGTTTAGGATAATAATGGGGGCATTACAGCATATTTATTATAATATGGAATTTGTTGGGTTTGATAGTGTTGAGAACCACTGTCTAGGAGCATCCTATATCAGGTAGATTTATGTCTCCCAGCAGGTCACTTGTAATATAGCCAATTGTTCAGCAAATGTTTACTTTGGTAGAAGGGCAAATGTACATAACACAGAAAAATGTGGGGTAGTGTGCCTTGGGTTTTTGTTCTTATGCACACTTACTTGCTGGGTGATTTGGGGTGAGTCAGTAAATGTCCCTGGGCTTGAATTTTTCTTCTATTAAATGAGAGTATTGGACTTGATGAACTCTACAATTTTTTAGACACCATGTCATTACAGGTAGAAATTTATTTCCATAGGATAGAATCTATACACCAAAATCTTCATAACACATTTGCAGTACTCATAGCTTTTCATACCTGTTTCTGGTATTTTTTAAACACTAAATTCAAACCTGGTAAATAATATAAAATCAATTTTTCTGTAACTATATTTTCCACTAAATATAAAACCACTTTAGTTTTATTTTGATGAATATATTAGCAACATGATGAATATTTGTAATGACTGCAAACTCTTCCCTGACAAGTCCAATGCCATGAGTTTTTGTTTTTAACACGCACATAAACATACACATATATATGATAGCGGGTGTGAATGTGTGTGTAGATTGATTTACCACCGATATTTTGAAAGGTACCTGCATTTGTATTTTTTAATGGTTGATTTTCTTAAAGCCCAGACAAGATTTTCTGAGTGAATATGTATTAAACACATGGCAATATGTGAGAAAATTACTTGTCCCCAGGTCATGTAAAGAGTTGGTTAAAAAAGGGCACATTCATCCTTATCTTTGGGGTAGACCAGCATTCTCTCCTTCAATTCCCATTTTCTTCTTTCAGCCACATGCACCTTGCCACCTTTTTTCTTTAAATTATCAAGAGGAGACCACAATATGAGGAATACTTCACTGCAGGTGATGATATGAAACTGACAAGTAGTTTATAAACTAGCCCTACCCTATTGCTTGGAGAAGCTTTATAACTGATTGTTTTAATACCAAAGTGACACCAAAGAGGGTCAAGTAAATAAATATGCAAGCCTCACCAGTTCAAAATAATAAAATTCCAATGTGTGCAAGCCTGCTTGTTGAACATATGTTTGAGGCACGGCTAAGCCATCTGGCTCAGTGTCAAGCATTTACACCAACTGTAGTCTTACAGTACCTGACAGCAGAAAAGCTTTATTCCCCTGGTGTTTGGGCACAAATGGAGAAATATTATTGAAATGATTATCTGCATCAAGACTCAGATTTGCTTTGACATTTAGCTGGCTCTGTTTAATCCAAAGGGTTGTCTGAATGAATAAAGAGAAGGGTTCCTCCAGAAGAGGCTATGAGCAGCCAGGGAAAGCCAAATGATTAATGAGACTGAAAGGCAGGGTGGACCTGCCCACCTCCACCCAGACCTCAATGCCAAGAACTGAATATGAAATTAGTCTAAAGCTTTCCGTGGCTTGTCAGGAAGATTCTCCTATCCTTACATGGGCTCTCATTTTGGACTCTGGAACAAAAGAAACAGATACCTTACCCAATATGGAAGAAATAGAGAAGCTGGGAGAGTGCTTCATGTTATAATCAGAACATTTCACATTGAAACACTTTTTGCTTTTAACAGCTCTACCAGAGGCATTTAGATATTATGTTAGGAGTAGAGTCTCTTTTAGGAATCAGAAAGCTGTGGCTTGTCGCTTGGTTTCTGTTTTGGCAGCTGGTTTCTATATGCTATGGTCCTTATATCAAGATAATTTCTTTTGGCTTAGAATGCTATGTTCCTCTGGTTATTCTGTGCTGCCATTCATTTTAAGATGCTATATTAAGCTGAGTTTCTTGAAAAATGAGGTACAGTGCTAGTTTTAGCATTCACCTGTGCTGGCAAAATTCAGGCATTTAGCCAAAAAAGAAACATCTTTCGTAGTCAAAGGAAATTAGTAATAAAATAAAATAACTTAAAAATAACAACAGAATACTAACAACAATAATAGAATAGTTACTTTAATTTGTAAATCTTTATCAAAGAGTTCCAGGTTCTTGCTTGTTTTTTCAGGTATATCGTACCTTTTGGAGGGAGAGTTTTAGTAATGATTGTTGATTTAGATTTGAAATTACTTTGGTGATTTGGTTTTAATAAGAATGTTAGACATGATTTCCTTCTCACTCTTACTTTTAATTAACTTTTTATGGAGATATGAATGAATTCTAATGAACACAATTGGCAAGCTAATTGGTTTGTTTCAGAGCACAGTGAGCGATCAGTATGCTGGCAACACTGATATACTATTCAAGGATGTCAAACAGTTTTCGGGTTAATTTTCTGGCAGAGGTTAGTTGGGGAAACTGCTTAAAATATGTACTGTTTCTGATTTTCAACTAAGTGCCTGCTTTTTTAAATATTCAGTGAATTAAAAGATATTTATTCCTTTGGATTTATAGTGTCTTTAAATTATCACATTGCCACTGGGGAGTTGCTTTGTGTATTCTGTGCATATTAGCAGAATACTTTTACATGTGTTATGCACATAAGAATATTAAAGATAATTTTGAGAAGATAAAGCACTCATATTGCAAGAAGAAAGCCAAGAATATGCTCCTCTATTTAAAAAATTATTTTTAAAAGTTGCCACAAAATCAAGAGTGGTCAAAACAAATCCTGAAAGCATCCATTTATAGAAAAATAAAGCACAACTCCAAGAGGTTACTGTTTTGCCAGGGTTCTCACTTTAAAGGTTTTGCTTAAATAAATCCCGGTGAAATGACATTCTTTTATAGTGTTAAGAACAATGAGCGGGTGAGAAAATATATTATGACATAGTTAAACACAAGGCTATAATTTCTAAACTGCATAAATTACATGTTTTTCCCTATTATGATACACAGCCAAACTGAACATTTTTGAAAGAAAATGACCAACGTATGATTAATTGCAAGCTCACAGATTTTGCAGCTTCAAGAGTAAATCAACTGCTAAGAAGTGCTAACTTGCTAAAATATAAACTAATTTTAGTCTCTAGATATTAAAATATAATCCATCTTCTTCCTCCATTGGGAAAGCTAATTAGAATTGTGACTGGCAGAAGGAAGAGAACCCGGAGAACACAAGGATTAAGTTCACACGCTTAAAACCTGAGCCCGGAAAAAGTGGCCAGATTTTTTATTCTTTACATTTTACATATTTGAGTTTCCTGAAACCAGCTTACGGTAATGGCTGCTGCCCAAATGTGCAAGTGACAGAAGAGAGAATTTGTGAAAAGAACACGTTTAGTTAACATAGAATGCTATAAATATAATGTGGAGATATAGAGAAATGGCCCATGGATTCCGTTTGTACACTTCTCAAAAAATCTGATTGTTCACATGCAACACGTCTAACAGCTAAGGTTTTGGAAAGGCCATCAGATAAGTGGCAATTGTGTTTTGAACCTTTATATTCTAGGAAATCTCCCAAACTGTGAGCAAGTCTTCACTTCAAGTTGGCTTTACCTGGGTTCTGAGAATTCTTTCATTGGAAGTTAAGGTAAAATTTTACAGGGTTGGAAACTTATAATGAATAAATAGACTGTCTAACTCACACATTCAGAACTCTCATTGATAAGTTCGTATTTCTTATTTTATATGGCTAGGGTCTTATTTCACAGACTTGCCATTTTGACACATTTTAAAAGCATAAGTACACTATTTACCCATTTCACAGTATGACTGTGAGATTTTTCAATTGAATAAATAATGGACATAGAAATGCAAAGAGAAGTTTCCTTACCAATACGATGATTTTGTGTGAATAAGTGAGTGAATTAGAATTGCAGAGTTTCAAGGAGCAACAGTTTCATAATAGTAACACATTTTTTAAATTTGCCACTGAAAAAAGATTCAGGCAAACATTTCATAATAGAAATAGAAGACTACCAAATGTGAAGTTGATATTCTATGAACATTTTTAAAAATTTTTCAATGGATATTTTTATGTACATTTGGGATAAATGTATAAGTCTGACATTAAGCTTAGTTGCAATATAGCTTTTAAAGAATAGCATGAGTTTCCTTAAAGCCTTTTCAGTAAATTCAGTATGCATAACAAGACAATGGGTTTCTCATTGAGTTTTGTTCCAACTAAGTTTACGCACATTCGTTTCCCTGCCCTTCGTGACTAATGATTTTAACTGGCCGGGATTCCAAACTCTAAGGTAATAGTCATAATGAAAATAGTAATTGTGAGAAGCATTCTACTTAGAGATTAAGAACTAGACTACGAGGGTTTTATTTTGGCCCTACCACTTCCCAGTTGTGAAATAGTGGAGCAATTATTTAAAATATCTGCCTTAGTTTCCTCATCTACAAAATGAGAACAACAACAGTACACACCTAATTGTATTGTTACTAGGATTCAAGATATTGATACACGCTAAATACCTGGACTAGTGTCTGGCACATAGTATGTGATTAATAAATATTAAACCACATACATATCTTAAATATTATATGGTATAGCCAATATATAATATGCATGAACCTATGGAAACAAAATTTTCCTTCTTTCAATAAGGTTCTATGTCTTTGATTCTTCAACGTAAGGTAGAATGAAGCCAAGATGATCTGGTAAGATGAAATGAGAGCACAGGTATGGAATACTTGCACTCCTACAAAATCGCAACCATGTCTAAGGATACTTGTCACGCAGAAAACGGAATATATCAGTCTGTTTTTTTAGTTATCACCTGAGTCATTACTATAGGATTTTAGTCAGAAGTTTATGATTCAGCACAAATAATGGTATTATTTTTAAAGCACCTAACACTTATTCAACAATCATATAAAGATTAACGATTATAATATGGAGATTATTCTGTAAGAAGAATTGTCATTTTAAATGCCTACTATGTGCCAAACACATTTATTTCACTTGTTGCTAATTATCACAATACAAAATGTTTAGTGTTATTATTGTTCCCACTTTAAACATGTATAAACACATTCAAATATATTATTTAATGTACTCTGAATCATAAACTTGTTAACAGTGGAGCCAGTATTCAAATGCAAATTTAAGTTTAAGACAGTGTTATTTGTACCACATTATATATTACAGGAGATAAGAAAGCAAGGTTTGAAATATAACCATGCTTCTAAAAAAATTAACTTTTCTGTTCTTTGATTTAGCAAGCTGTAAAATGTTTGAAAGATGGAAGCTCTGTATTTATTTATTTATTTAATTTTTTAAGAAACAGGGTCTTGCTCTGTCACTCAGGTTAGAATTCAGTGGCATGATCATAGCTTACTGCACCCTGGTACTCCTGGGCATAAATGATCCTCCTGCCTCAGCCTCCTAAGTAGCTGGGACTATAGGTGCACTACCAGGCCTGGCTTAATTTTTTTTTTTTTTTTTTTTTGGCAGAGATGGGGTCTTGCTATGTTGTTAAGGCTGATCTCTAACTCCTTCCATCTTGGCTTCCCAAAGTGCTGGGATTACAGACTTGAGCCCCACGCCTGGCCCTGTGGAAAATTTCATCTCCAGATTCTTAGTCAAGAACCTAAAAATACTGGGTAAAAGGAGCTGTAGATGTCATCTCATTGATCTGAAGTACCATTTTCTCACATTAGCTCTTTCCACTTCATTGCCTCATGAGGTCATCAATGCTCTTAACCCAGTGGTCTCTGAGTTGTATCAGATTATCCTAATTGTTCTTTGTAGCAGCACAAATCTGCTTGTAGACTAACTCTAACCCATCCAGGACCAATCCATTGACATGTAGGACAAAATGAAAATATCTTATATATGGTACTGAAGTCTCAGGAAGAGTAGAAAAAAAAGAATAAGTGAAAGCAATATTTGAAGAAATAATGTTAAGATTTTTCAAAATTTAAAAACTGTATTAACACACAGATTTAAAAAAATTCTACAAACCCAAGCAGGTTGAGTATAAGGAAAAATACACCTAGACACATAGAGAAAGATAGCTTGAAAGCAGTTAAAGAAGAAAAGACATGTTACTTTCAATGAAATGGTAATGAAATGAACAGCTGACTCTTCAACAGAAATGGTGGAAATAAAGACAATAAAACTACATAAAATGCTGAAAAAATTGCTGTCAACCTAGAACTCTCCAGCAAAAATATGAAACTGCACAAAGCAATGGAGAGCAACCAAAATGGTAAGTATATGGGTAAATATTAGTGGATTTTGATTGGCATTGAATATACAAAGCAATAGTAGTAATGTCAGAGAACTTTAAATATATGTAGAGCTAAAATGCATGATAACAACATAAAAATTAGGAAAAGCAAATTGAATTAAAATATTTTAAAATTTTAGCATTCTTAGGAATGTGGTACAATTATTAATTTTAACAATAAATCAATGTACAATAAATCAAGGGTGTATCTTATAATCTAGGGTATCCATTAAAATAATGTTAAATTATTTTGGGTAAATAGAATAATGAAGAAACAAATACAATAGAAGAAATATAAGTAGCATAAAAGGCTATTAATAGAAACAAATAGATGAATAGTAAATACAAACCTAAATGTACCATTATTTTACTGTAACTGTAAATGTACTGAATGTTGCCATTTAAAAGACTAAAGTTGTCAGATGAGATAATACGTAGCAAGAAAGGAAAAGGCAAAAACAAGAAAGGGAAAAATACTAGCCAAAAGCAAAAATAGTCACAAAGAAATAAGAAAGAGTAACCTGCCTCAATAAAGCAAAGAGCTAAGAGTAGCAGAATTACACTAGAGCAGAAGAAACAACAATGGGAAGAAGGAATTCCCCTGAGAATGGGGAAGCTTAATGAGAAAGTGACATTTTTATGAAGGAAGGAGAAAGAAACAAGTTAAATTTAGAAAAAAAATGAATTAAAACAACATAGTAGTGTGTCGAATCTCATACTGGATTTATTAAAGCATGAATAATGCACTAACTTTTAAGTTCATTTTTATTTCCAGCAGTGTTATTACTGAAGCTCATAATAATGACCAGTACTTATCAAGAAAAGGTTAAATTACGTTGAGTATACACTATTTTCAGAGATTAGGAAATACGTGATACATTTTGGGAAATTTTCCACCCAAATAAAGAAGCATTACTGTAAAAAGTGATGCCTGTACATTAACTAGAAATTCAGGGTACTCTCCCTCACGACTCTAATAATAACTCCTTCTTTTATGTTGAAATAATGAAGGACATGAACTTCATGGCATGGGGAACTAAGTTGGGGACATGAGAAGCATTTAAAATTAGCTGATAAAAGAGTGTGGAAATGGTCCTAAAATACATAATAGAATTGTTAGAGTTGTGTTTCTCAAAATTTGAAAGGGATATGAATTATCTGATGTTTCTGTTAAAATAAATATTCTTATTCAGTAGGTCTGTGGTGGGGCCTGAGATTCGCAACAAATTGTCAGGTGATGGACAACACTTGAGGTTGAGAGAACACAGAACAGCAGGTTCTTAAGATGGCAATCAAGGGTTGATGAAAATAACTTACTTATTTTATGAACACTGCTCCCATGGTTCTAAACTCTGTCAAGTCAAAAGATACTCAATAGATCCCAAAAGGAAAAATATACCAAAAGAGCAGGTCATTCAGGAGATTTAAGAAACTTATAAAAATGGAACAAATATACACTAAATTATTTCCACGAAGGTAATTTTTAAATGGGTTTGGAATTCTTATTCTACAAAGCAAAAGCCTTTTAATGCTGCAATTGTGTCTCAGAACTATCAAATTCAACTTGGAAAAACAAACATTTCCTTAGAAAAATTCTTACAGGGAAGCTACAGTCATTTTTGATTATGATTTCTATAATTCCTACCAAATTTCATATAAAATTAAAACCCAGGGTCATATAAAGCTGCCAATCAAAACATTGGCAAATGAAAAATGCACACAGTAAACATTTGTGAAAATAACGTAGCAGTTTTCTTCTTTTATTAAATTTTGACTGAACAAATGGTAAGTGCTTTGGTGTCAGAGAAGCTGCAAGAAGAAAATGCAATGAGGTTGGAAGCAGTGTGTTATAAAGATTAAGATAACTATATTCAATTATCTTACTTGAGTATTCCCCTTACCCTATAATACCCCTGTCCTCAGACCAAAACTTAATCAGTAGTTTTAAAACCTGAAAATTTCTGGGAATTCTTCATGTTGCCTTATTTTTGTGATTTTTTAACTCTGCAAATACTATGAAGAAATCAAGAGCACTAAAGTATAAAATAGTTTTTCTAAAAAAAAAAAAATACTAAGAGAAATAAAGTATACTGAGGTGTCTTAAAAGAAATCTAATTCTTATTAAAAGTTCTATGTATATAGGGTTTAAACCAATATTGTTTAAAATCAACAATCATCTTTCCATTTAATCCCATAGCCAGAGTAATGAGAGGAAAACTGCATAAAAACATTAAAGTAAGAAATATGAAAATTTAGAAGAAAGGCATAAATTTGCATAATCAGAACTGGGAAAATCTAATTAGAAGAAGAAAAATAGTAATAGAATCTTCAAGCAGTTTTCTGGAGAACTTTATATAAAGGTAAACATGAAATAAGAAACCATTTAGCACAACAGGGCAAAGAAATATTGATTAAATCCTGACAGTTCTTACAAAATAAATATTATAAAAAGAAGGAAAGGAGAAAAGTTGTTCAAGGTTAGAAATGAGAGGAAGACTTAGAAAATACACTTTTTAATTCATAATTTTGAATGTATACCTATGTAACAAATTTTAAAATGTATGTTTACACTGTAATTAGTTTCTTAAGACCTTAGTTTACTAAAATAACAATGAAAATATCACCATTATCCTCCTTCACAGTTACTTGTTAAACACAGCTACATAGCAGACACTTTCTACACCCTGAGAACCCCAAAAGTGTAAAATATGGTCAAGTGTTCTGAGTAATTACAAACCACTGGAGTGAACACATCATCTTATTTATTCATTAGTTTATTTCTTTATTCAATTTGCATCAGTGCAGTGAGTACCAATTTGGCACAAAAGGCCACTAGAGAGGAAAAGATGAATACGGTAGAGTTATTGGCTTCAAGGAGCTTATACTTCAATAGGGAAAATAAATCATGTGCATAAATTAGGTACAATATGGAAGACATCAAATGATGAGTTACTCCTCTGTTAGCTGCAGAATCAGGCACAGGTACTGAGACAGGCCCCTGAACATTTCTGGAAAGAATATTGAGTTTTCAAAGAAAGGGAGAGAGGATGTACCACATAATCAGTGTTAGAACTGTGACTTACGGATGATGAGAACAAGGAATGTTTTCTTAAAGAAGTGGTTTGCAGCTGCCCCAGTGGCCTAACGGATAAGGCACTGGCTTCCTAAGTCAGGGATTGTGGGTTTGAGTCCTACTTGGGGTAAGGTAACATTCACTGTTGTCCAGTGACCTTTGGCCGGTGTGGTGGCTCATGCCTGTAATCTTTGGGAAGCCGAGGCAGGTGGGTCACCAGAGGTCAAGAGTTCAAGATCAGCTTGTCCAACGGGGTGAAACCCTATATATATATATATTTTTTAATTTTAAAAGAAGTGGCTTAAAAGCCGAGTATGAAAGGTTTGAACAGAATGAAGGGAAGGGTCATGTGAGTGAAGAGCAGGGAAACTGAGATAGGAAAAATAGGAAAAGCATAAGGGAAATGGAAATAAAGGTGCCATGGTTTGGCTTGAGCATAAGAATACATATAAGGAAACATTGAATACAGGCGACTGTGAGTTCATACATTAAAAATACACATTCTATCTCCTGCTAGCTTATGAATTTATAATGTATGGACTCACAACATGACCGTCAATGAGGCACATATGCACATATGGAATACTATGCAGTCATAAAAAAGGATCAGTCCATGTCCAGGGACATGGATGAAGCTGGAAACCATCATTCTCAGCAAACTAACACAGGAACAGAAAACTAAATACCACATGTTCTCACTCGTAAGTGGGAGTTGAAGTGAGAATGCATGAACACGGGGAGGGGAACATCACACACTGGGCCTGTTGGGGGCTGGGGAGCTAGGGGAAGGATAGCATTAGAAATATCTAATGTAGATGATGAGTTGATGGGTGCAGCAAACCACCATGGCACATTAACCTATGTAACAAACCTGCACGTTCTGCACATGTATCCCAGAACTTAAAGTATAATTTTAAAAAATACTCAAAACACACCACACCCTGGCAAACATCAAACAATGATAGATAAAATATTTTAAAAGAGAAAACAGTCAGATGTAAGAACAAAAGGAACATTTCTGTAAACCAGAAACTGTCAGAAATATAATCAGTAAGTGCTGAAGTAGCTTGTCTCCCCAAGTAAGAAAGAAGAGTCTAGGAATTCAACTGGTGCAATCTAATGGAAATGACTTTCACCACTGGACGCAGGAGATTATAGCAGGTTTGCTGGCTGAGAAGTGTCAACAGCTGCCTAGGCTGACCTGTGACTGTGCTGCCATCAACATTCCCTAGAACTAGAGTCCAGAGAGACCAATAGTCCAAATTGAAGATTCTGAGATCCTAAATACTATGTAAGGAAGAGTGGAAATTGAGTGAGAAAAATAAAATTTCACTCAAGAAGAGCTTCCAAAGTAAAATTTCAAGAGACAAAATAAAGTAGAACACTAGGAAAGATAACATTCAAACAAAGGGAAAACAGAAAATAGAGCACATGGAAAATATTGAAAAATAAATATGTTTAAGAAAGTTAAATAAATATGGATAGGAATATCATTAAAATAGAAAATTAAGAAAAATAACTTAGCAGTTCGGAATAATGAAAGAATACATATGAAAAACAGCAAAGTAGAACTCATGTAAATAATCACTGAAAAAAAAGATTACTGCCAAAAAGAGGATTACTAAGTTGAAGATGGATGGGAAAATTATTCAGAACACAACTTCAAGAGATAAGGTTAAAAATACGACAAAAGAGGCAACATTGTAGCAGAATGACAAGAGAGAGAATGATAAACAACAAGCAAAGAAATAATGACAAATAATTTTCCATAATTAAAGAAAACCTTAACCTCTCAATTTAAAAGAAAACACAGATTTTTAAAATGCCCAGACACATTTTATGAAACTGTAAAACATTATAAATAGAAACACTCAAATGTATCAAGAAAAGGAAGAATACTTACAGTAGACACATACATCAGCAGCACAATTCTTACTAGCAAAAAAATATGACAGAAGGTAGAATAATAGCTCCAAACCATCCAGCTAAACTTTTAAATGCGAGCACAAAATGCACACTTGCAGATTTATAAGAGAGCATTTGTCACTCATTGGCCTTCACTGAGAGAACTACTAAAGGACTACTGATAATTCAGCAAGAAAAATTGTCATCCCGGTTCACTCCATAGCTAAAGCTTTACGAGCACAACCTATGTGGTAGACATTGTTCATATGCAAGGAATAGAATGGCCAAAAACGAAAGCAAAACAAAATGCAAAGTCCCTGCTATCAAGGCACTTTTATTGAAACTGGCAAATGGTACAAACAAAAAGTAAATTACTTGCCCTCAAATAATGATGAGTACTATGAAGAAAGAACAATAAAGCAGAGTAAGATAACAAATAGTGAGAGTCTCCCTGGTCGGCATGTCCTTGACAGTTATTAAACCCTTTTGGTCTCTAATGTTGCCAGCCCCTCACTCCCAGTCCCACCCCCCAGGATAGAGACTATGCCTTGATTAGGTCCCAGATCTCCCTGGGAGCACCTATGCATTTCATTGTTTGCCAGGGCTCCTGAATCCACACTTCCTTTAAGGTCATCCTCCTTTGCCATTTCAAAAGAAGGCTTTGAAGGATATGCCTTTCTTAGCCACTGAGCAACTTACTCATTCACTTTCGGAATGTAGAAAATTGGGTGCCCAGAGGTGTTTTTGACCTCTCAAATGGATTCAAACTCTTTTTGTCCAGTTCATGCTGGTAATGTGGTTGCCAAGAGTTCTCTCAAAAAACTCACTGATTTTCCTTATGTTTGATTCAAGTCAAATTCAAATGCTAAAAGCCACACTCACAATTCTTTTGGAGTCACACCTCTTTCTCTAGTCTTAAAAATGGTATTTAAATGCGTCAGATTTATATGAGACCATTCCTTAAGCTTTCTGGGACCCCTTGTATCCAGCTGAAAGTGACTACCAAACTTACAAAACATAAAGTTTGTTAATGTCTTAATTCATAGGTCTTTCCAAAAGGTGTTGATAGCCACATCCTTGATTTGGTCTTTGCACTGAGACCATGTTTTACTACCAGTACCTGAATTCTGAGGCTTTCATAAAGGTTACACATTTTATGTAGTGAGAAACGATTTCATTTATCAACACTAAAATCTATGGACTCTCTATATTCTCTTTAAATTCTTCTTGTAAACCAGCCAATTATTTTCTGAGCTTATCTCTGCTTTGTATTACCTTTTCAAATACAGCTAGTAGCTACCAGAGACAAAGTCTCATGGCAAAATATAGGAATTCCAGAGGGCAAACCCAATCATGTAACTCTCTGATCATGCAGTAATTCAGGTCTCTGATCACATCACATCTTGTAACATCCCATTTGTACATCATCTCATATGACCAAACTCAATGTCAATTGGACAGAGAAGTATACTTCTTTGGAGGTTGGGTGAGGAAAGGAGGAGAGAACATTTGTTGACCAGTTATAACACAATCAAACATACATAGGAATAATAAGTAAGATTCGAAATCTTCACAGATAGAAGACTATATGTCAAAACAGATAGTACTGAGGCTGTAAAGAGTATATATAAACAGAGAGGAGGTTGTTGCAAAGGACTGTTTGACAATAGTTTGAAAATGGCAGGGGTAGAAAAACACACGCATACTCCTCTTTATGGTCTCAAAAAAAGAGGAGGCAGAAAACAGTAGCTTCTTTTAGGGAAGATTTTAAAATAATTTGTATATACAAGGAACAGTCATTACATATATTCATATACATATGTCCACGAATGTTGGACCTAGAAGATTTTAAAGCTGAAAAATCAGCTATTCAGAAAGTTATCATCTATCTCCATCTTCAAGGAAGAAGTCTCTTTTATTCTGGGTGTTATATTAGTGGTCCTTTAAATATGCAGATATAAGACAAGTGGATATTCCCAGAGATAGGAAGAAGGTTAGGCCCTGAAATGTGGAAGCTGTAAGGACCTGACTCCATTGTTTTGATGTCAAATTTGAACATGTGGATTATGAGTGGACACTGCTTTCCTTTCTTCCTACCTCTCTCCCTTCCTCCCTTTCTCCCTCTCTTTCTCTGCTTCTATTTTCCTTCCTCTATTCCCTTTTTTTCTTTCTTTCTCTGTTTGTTAAAAAATATTTTATTATGAACCATATCTATCCCATGTAAAAATAGGAGAATAGCATAATGAGGTCCCATTGCACCTGTCACTCAACTTCAGCATTTTCATTTCATGGCCACTATTATTTTATCTATACCCCAGCCATCTTCCTTACCCCAAGATTCATAAAGATGTAACCCTAGACGTACTATTATTTCATTCTAAATAATTCGGTAGAACTGCTATTTCTGATAGTTGTATCTTATTTACTTTATGTACAAGCTTTCGGTACAATTTTGTCAAAAGTGAGACTTTGTTTATTACGCCATGAAAAATTATGATGGTGGCATGCGTCTGTAGTTCCAGCTGGTTGAGAGGCTAAGTGGGGAGGATTACTTGGGTCCAGGAGCTATGATCACACCACTCTACTCAAACCTGGATGACAGAGAAAGATCTTGTCTCAAAACAAACAAGCAATCAAAAAACTAACCAAAAGCAAACAAACAAACAAAAAAAAAAAAAAAAAAAGAAAAGAGAAAGAAACACCTGTCCGTCTTCAGAAGGAGTAGCGAGGGGAAATTGAATCTTTTACAAGATTGGAGTGGTGTTGTTAAGACAATTACCCGGAGCAGAATTTTGTGCATGACAGAGAGGGGATCTCGAGGGAAGGGCATCTCAGTAAGGCAGCTGTATGGAACACGAGAAGAAACCCAGAGCCGAGGACCATGAGAAACAGGCCTCCTGAACAGTACTTTTCAAACTCTAATCTGCTGTCCACTAGTGGTGAATAAAAGTTTCCTGGGTAACACCACCAAAAAATAAAATAGAATATGTTAGAATGGACTAGGCTAGAATAGAAAACGCCCATACACATAATGTGTTTTAAGCTACATATACTTTTTAAGCTACATAACATGTTTTAACTACAGTATTGTTTTTGTAAACTCTCACATGGGTATACTGGGTCATGATTTGTAATACATTGATGACTGACAATTGTGGCTACAGATGTTTGAAAAGCATTGCTTTAGAAACTCTGAGAAATTGCTCGGGTGCACTTTGAGAGGACCTGGAGTTTATGACAGTATAGCCCGTAGAGACATGTTGAGTTGCCTTCCTGAGTATAAGGACTTACTTTGCTCACTAATATTTTCCTGGCTCCTTGCAAAGCATCTGACACACAGTGGGTTCTCGATGAATATTTGCTTAATAAATGAATAAAACAAATAAATGTATTCATGATTAGCTAGTGACTTGCCTTCTTGTGGTCATTTAAGTGACATAATTCTGTGATTCCACTGTTCTCTAGGGCCTCATTGTCAACTGCATCTAGCTGCTGACAATGAGGCCCTCATTGAAAAGAGCCCAAGTAGACATCCCTGCTCTTTAAAGCCTAGGCAAGATATAGACTCATGTCTAATCCAAAGTGTAAAGGAGGCTGGAAAACAGAGTTCAGCTGTGTGCCCAGGAAAAGAAAGAAGTAGATTCTCTAGGCAAATGGCACAGTTAAATAAAGTATACATAATGGCACAGTTAAATAAAGTATACATAATGGCACAGTTAAATAAAGTATACATAATACAGACCAAGTAAATAGTATGGTGAATGTTTTCTGTTCCAGTGAAATTGAGAGTGACGTTTGAGAGGTTAATTGAAAAGATGAGTTAAAGAGAGAAAATTTCAAAAAGCTAAAATATAAATACTAAACATTGATTTTTAACTTAACAATGTAATTTTTTTTGCCAATTTTCAGTGTGATTTGAACATTTAATATAGGTCTTCCATTGGATATATCTTCCATCTAAAAATAATATCCATAGGGCAAACGATTTTCAGGTTGATTTCTTGAAGTTGGAGTGAAAACTTGTGAATCAACTTGCATGCAGAATTATTCTAGATTTTTATGATTTTTCAAACTATTTTTTTCACTCATACATAGGCTGACATATATTTTTTAAAAGAACTCTGATTAAATCTTTCGATTATTTTCAGTGTTTTAACAGAAACAATTCTGTTTTTCTATGTTTATTTCATTAGCTTAACATATGAAATTATATAATTACAATCTGCACTGGAATTAAGCACATTTGGGAGTAAACATCACTTATTCTTTGTAGGCATTCAAGTAAACTTTGGGGTTCATTCCTGCTGGTAACCTATTAAAACAAATATCCAGCATGTTGTAGGGAAAAGTCAGTAGTTTTCACTGAAAGAATGGTGAGCAATAGAGAGTTGATTAAAGGGAGGATGATTGAGATGGCTTCATCTGTTCATGATTAAATATTGCTTATATAATCAATCTTTGTTGCTACACCCTTAAAATGCTCTTATAATATCTATTGTATATGCATATTTAAAATCATATATTTAATATTTTCATGTTTTCTCTTTTTGCTATTCAAACAAACCTGCACTATATTAGAATCAATCTTCTTGGCTCACGGCTGTAATTCCAGCTACTGGAAAGGCTAAAGCAGGAGGGCTGCTTGAGGCCAAGAGTTCAAGGCTGCCTGAGCTACAGTAGTGCCACACCAGCCTGAAAAACAGAGCAAGGTCCTGTCTAAACAAAATATGGATTTTTTTGATGAGTAAATTTGTTTAGTTTGTGATTATTTTTGGTTATTAGTGAGGTTACATGTAAAGTCTTTTCTTAGTCTTGATAATCATAATAACGTAACAAGGTATTTCTTTTACACTTTGTCCCCAGCTAAGTATTATATATGCATCAACTCTTAGAATACTCTAAGCATCCCAGGGGAAGATATATTAGTATTCCTATTTCATAAAGGAGAAAACAGGTTTGAGATGCTATTTTGTTATGATCACAAAGCTAGAGTCTAGGTTTAAACTAAGATACTTTGATTCCGAAGTCAATGCTCTTAACCGCTGAGTTGTATGTTTTAGTCATAATTGCTAACTTTGCTTAGGCGCCTCATGAATTGACTCAATTATTTAAGTAAGTTCCTGCTATTTAAATGTAAAATGGAGTACTATAGGCTGAAGAAACTATTTGTGAAGTCAATTATTTAATCTTTGATAGGTTTCTGATTATCATTTGATACACCCTCATTTAAAACATATAAATAATATATAACATTTCTATGTCAAGAAATTGTTCTGATAATCCTTTAATAGATAACCTTTACACCATAATCTGTAATCTAAGAGGTCAGGGACTGGATCTACTTTTGTTGACAGCTGAATTTTCTTATTTATAGCATAGTACCTGTTTCAATAAAGATTTATTTAAGAATGCAGTGAAAGGTAATCTCAGCACTTTGGGAGGCCGACGCGGGCAGATCACCTGAAGTCAATAGTTTGAGGCCAGTTTGACCAACTTGGTGAAACCCTGTTTCTACTAAAAATAAAAAAATTAGCCAGGCTTGGTGGCGGGTGCCTGTAATCCCAGCTACGCAGGAGGCTGAGGCAGGAGAATTGCTTGAACCTGCGAGGTGAAGGTTGCAGTGCAGTGAGCTGAGATCACGCCATTGCACTCCAGCCCAGGTGACAAGAGTAAAACTCAGTCTCAAATAAAAAAAAAGGAAAGAAAACAGTGAGAGAATGAATGAATTAATATTTATTTTTTTCAGTATAATATAAATATTTTCTAAGAATGGAATAGCATGTCTAAGGTAAGAAACTGTGAAACAGCAGTAAATGTTTTTAGTATCAATTGATATCCTTTTTAATCTTTAGAAATTTCTTAAGACTGATTCAGCAGCTAAAATATAAAACCTCAAATATTATAAAACTTATGAGAAGTAATATACCTGAAGGCTTATTTCCACTAAAATAAGGTTAGGCCTTAATAAGCATAAATAAATAATTACGTTATTAATCATCTAAAAATTTATTCCATAAAACTATCCAGTGACTATTTAATGCCAGTTTTTACCAAGAACCATTACAACTTAGAAAATTCAGGATTAGCAAACGTGTATGCTGTATTTAAATCACACCTACTTTCAAAATGAACAGTCATGACTTCTATCTGCAAATCCATTGATTTAAACCAATATATATTTGGTATTCTATAAGTAAGGGTTTCAGGAGATAGCAAATGGCACACTCATTGAAGACAGTCTAATAAAGGGACTCTTTAGAATGGCATGTTTGGGGTTTAAGGGAACCACAAGAGATATAGTGCCCCAGCACGGTAACATGTGTACCTTACTAGTAATGGCCAGTAACTAGTAACGACACTTTAAATGTTACCCAAGGCCTGACAGTGCAAGAGGTAAAGGCAGTTCTGGAGGGGGCTCTGGGCTGAGGGCTGCCTTGAAGGAGATCTTTGGCCTTCAGGTGAGGGATGCAGTTTTCTTTGACGACCCTACACTGTCTCATTCTCATCCACCTTTTTGATCATCCACTTATGCTTCCTGTATGCCTAAGTCAAAGGGCAAGGGTTCTCCTTGCTACTGTCAATACATGACAGTTTTGCCTTTGAAGAGCAGGGTGGGTCATGGTTGAGGGTAGACTGGTTGGCACAAGCAGAAGAGACGTAGCATGGGGACTAAACAAAATTTTAAAATTATTTTAAAAAAGATATTCAACCTTATTATTGTAATTTAAATTTACTCATTTATTTATTTATTTTTTCTTTGTAGAGATGAGATCTAACTAAATTAACCAGGCTGGTTTCAAACTCTTGGCCTCACAAAGTGCTGGGATTATAGGCATGAGCAACTATGCCCTGCTTGAATTTTCTTCGATTTAAGAAGTCCCTTATAAACTGTATTTAAAATATAATTTCTTAGCAAGCATGTAGATTTTGCACTGTGTAAACCAAATGGGAAAATAAACACAGCAAGCCTATATATAAAGGTATTTTTAATGATATTTTTAATATCATTTACATGTACATTATTATTTTAAAGTGTTTGCAAGAGTGTAGATAAAATGAAAGTCTTGTAAACTGTTGGTCAGAATACAGATTGGTACAGCCATTATGGAAAACTGCATTGGGATTTCTTTTTTTTTTTTTGAGACAGAGTTTCGCTCTTGTTACCCAGGCTGGAGTGCAATGGCGCGATCTCGGCTCACCGCAGCCTCCGCCTCCTTGGTTCAAGCAATTCTCCTGCCTCAGCCTCCCGAATAGCTGGGACTACAGGCACGTGCCACCATGTCCAGCTAATTTTTGTATTTTTAGTAGAGACGGGGTTTCACCATGTTGACCAGGATGGTCTCGATCTCTTGACCTCGTGATCCACCCGCCTCGGCCTCCCAAAGTGCTGGGATTACAGGCGTGAGCCACCGCGCCCGGCCTGTATTGGGATTTCTAAAGAAATTAACAATAGAACTACCGTATGGCCCCATAATCCCTCTTCTAGGCATACATGCAAAGGAAATTAAATGACCATCTCATACTGATGATGGCATTCTCAAGTTTATTGCAGCATCATTAATAATAGACAAAATATGGAAACAATCTGCGTATCTGTTGACAGATGAATGGATAAAGAAACTGGTAGACAATGGAATATTACTCAACCTCAAAAAAGAATGAGATCATGCTATTTGTCACAACGTAGATGAGCCTGCAGGACATTATGCTAAGTAAAATAAAACAGACACAGAAAGAAAAATGTAACATGATCTCATTTATATGTGGATTCTTAAAAATAAATTTAAATATATAAAAGTAGAGAATTGACCAGGTGCAGTGGCTCACACCTATAAATCACTTTAGGAGGCCGAGGTGGAGGGATCACTTGAGCTCAGGCATTTGAGGTTACAGTACGCTGTGATTGTGCCACTGCACTTCAGCCTGGGCAACAGAGAAATGCCCTGTCTTATTTAAAAAACATGGTAATAGAGAATAAATGGTGATTCCCAAGTGTGGGGGGTAGGTGATGTGTGTAGGTGGGAAGGAAATGGCAAGACTAGGTTAGAAGATACAAAGTAGCAGATACATAGGGAGAACAATTCCAGAGATCTAATGTTCATGAAGACTATATGCAATAAAACTTCACTGTGGTTGAGATTTCTGCTAAATGAGTAGATTTTAGTTAATCTTGCTACAAAAATGAAAAAAAAGGGTAATTGGGAATAATGGAGATGTTAATTTGCTTCCCTATATAGTAACCTTTTACTATTTATATGTATCTCTTAGTATGTTGTATATCTTAATATACAAAATTCAATTTAAACTATTTTAAGTGATACTTTTGAAAAAGGGAGTGGAGAATCGTTAATTGTTTTTAAAGAAAACTTTATCAATTTATTTATTTTTAATTAACAAGTAAAAATTGGATGTATTTTATAGTGTACAATATGATATTTCAAAATATGTAGACATTGTGGAATGGCTAAATCAGGCTAATTAATGTAGGTATTGCCTCACATACTTATCATTTATTTGTGAAGAGAACAATTAAAATAACTAATATTGATGAAAGAAATAATACTTTGCTTGCCTAATCCACAAGGTCACAGTGGGATTAAATGTCTGTGAAAATGATGAAGATGCTGTGCAAATGTAAGTTGTCTTTTGTTTTTAAGTGAAGAAGAAAGCAATGCTATAATTATGCTCTTTATTTTTCTTCTATCATTAACATTTCCGAGAATGCACAATATGTTTTTCTAATAATCCAGTTAAAATGCAATCAAATAATTATGATATGATGTGGTAAGTGTGGGAGATTAAGTCTACATCTGGATGAGGCCAACCTCTGAAGTAAGGCTTCAGAGAGGAGGTGACATATGAGTTGAATTTTGAAGGCTGAATAGGAGGAATTCAGCGGGATGGCCAACAAGAGGATTTCAGCAGGGGAAGGAACACAAATAAAGGCATGAATGTATGCCACTCCTCAGCTTATCTGGGAAAGAAGGAGACCAGGATGGCCGGCATACAAGGTATAGAAGATGCATGAAGTGGCAGGAGAGGCTGAAGAAGATGTATTAGGGTTCTCCAGGGAAACAGATCCAATAAAAATATATGAAGATCTTTATTATGGGAATTGCTTCAGGTGGATGTGGAGGATGGGAAGTTCCACAACTGCAAGGTGGAGGCCCAGGAAGGCTGATGATGTGACTGAGTCCAAGCAGAAGGTCTGAGAATAGGAGTGGGATGAGGGACTGATGCTGTCTTGGGTCAGAAAGCCTATGAATTAGAAGTGCCAATGTCTGCAGGCAGGAGAAAACAGATTCCCAGCTAATGGAGACAAAACAAATTCACCCTTCCTCTGTCTTCTTGATCTGTTCAGCCCTCAACAGATTGGACAGTGGCCAGCTACATTGGTGAGGGCAGCTCTTCTTTACTCAGTCTACCAATTCAAATGCTACTCTCTCCTGGAAACATCTCCACAGACACATCCAGAAATTTACCAGTTATTTGAACATCCCTTAGCTCCTCAAGTTGACACATAAAATTAGCCATCAGAGAAGAATTGCATCCAATTATCCAGGACCTTTTTTCCCTGGATAATTTATATTATAGTATATGTAATAATATACTATATATTATATACTATATTACTGTATATTATATATTATATTGTATGTATATTATATATTATATTATATTGTATGTATATTATATTATATTGTATGTATATTATATATTATATTATACACAGTAATATAATATATAATATACATTTATGTATAATATATATAATATACATTTCTGTGTGTACTACTACATGTTATATATATTTTATTGTACAGTAGTGGTTTTAAACCTAGGCTTCATTTTAGAATTCTCTGGGAGCTCTTAAAAAATATTAATGCCTGTGACCAGTTAAATTAGAATCTTCGGAAATGAGGACCAGGCATAGTTTTTTTTTTTTTTTTTTAATGATTTGGTGATTTTAATATGCAGCTGGTGATCAGAACCTGTACAGCCAAATGACTAAGAAAACACATCGATATCTTCAGTCAAGCATTGTTTTTCTTGAGCAAATAGGCCCGAGCACCAGCTGCCTCCTGCGTCATCTTCAAGCATACATCATCCCGGACCTGGAACAGATGCCTACCTCACATTCGGAATTGCATCATCATTTCTCACCATGTCCCAAGTACACACTTTGTATAAAATTTTTATTCTGGTTAATATCACCAAAATGCATCCAGTTCAGAGATCCCTTAGTCATTCTTGAGTCCTTTCTACCAAAATCATCAAATTCTTTTTGTCTGTCTCTTGATTACTCATCCAGGTTGCCTAAGTTCCCCCTTATTGCACCGCCACTCCCCTAAGCCAGACCTCTGTTTCTTTTCACCTGGACAGTAACTGGCATCCTAGTGGCCATTTTGTCCCAATTCAATCAGTTTTCTATATAATTGCCTTAGTGACATTTCTAAAATATAGATCCGTGAGTCATTCTAATATTGAATACCGTTTGAAATTTTCTCATTAAAGAAATTCAAAACATTTTAACATAAATTGAAATGTCTTTAAAACTACTTCACTTCCTGCTATCCGCCTCTTTCCCTTTGCTGCACTTCTCAGTGGGATGTCCATGTATGCCGTTCCTCTCTCACGGAAACCTACGCTTACCACTCTTTACCTGAATAACTCAGTTCATCCTTCGGCTCTCCTTCAGGTATTCATGCTTGACTCTCTGAGACCACAGAAACCTAGAGTACCCTTATCAAGGCACGTATTGGGCTATATTTTAACTATTGATTGAATTTAATATTTTACTCACAAGATATAAAGTTGTGTAGTACAAGGGAAATATTTTTCTTGTTAATCGTTTGTGTCCTTAAAGGATAATGCAGTTATTGACACAGAGCAGACATTAAGCAGTTGCTGAATGAATGTGCTAATCTTGGAGGTATAATGATACAATGATATGCAATACTCGGGTCCTGTCTGTTAGAAGTGTGCAGTCTAGTGGGAAGCAGACAAGTGAATGGAAAAACATAATGTAATTGGGTAAGTACTATTTTAGGTAAAAGCTATGGGTTTCTATGGAAGCCATAGGAGTGGCATCTAATTCAGCCATGGCAGTGGTTAAGAGAGGTTAGTTAAACATGATTTGGGTGAGAATTTAATATCTAAGCTTATCCCCAAAGGAAGAGGAGTTGGTGAAGAGCAAAATTTACAGTACGCAAAGAGCAAGGTGCTAAGCAAAGTCCAAGAGAAAGAGAAAAGCAGTACAAGGAGGAAGAACTCCAAGTATTGAAGCACGGCTGAGAATTTGGAGGTAAACGGTGGGGAGAGAGAAAGGGAAAGAGCTAGCAGATCCCATGTAATGAAGTGGATTTACATTTGGGACTTGATCCTGACAGCTAAAAGCTAGTAGATATCATAAGCAGGCACTTGACATGATCTGACTTAAGTTTTTGCAGTGATCACTGACTGCCTCCCAGATATTTTTCAAGAAGGGAACAGCCGGAGGATCAGTTAACAAACCTGGGTGGTTCAGGAGAAAGGTAGTTCCAGTGGAAAGAAGATGCGTTCAGCTTCAGGCCATTTGCAGGCAGAAATGTTAGTTTGCACATGGGATATAATTATGGGTTAAATAGTGTCCCCTCAAGAAACACTTGTTGAAATCTTACAGACTACTACCTTAGAATGTTACCTTATTTAGAAATGTGGTCATCGCAGATGTAATTAAAATGGAGTTGCAGTCATACTGGGGTAGTGTGTCCCTAATCCAATACAATTGATGTCCTTATGAGAAGATGGCCATGTGAAGACAGGCACAGGTAGGCCATCATGTGAGGTCAGAGGATTGTAGTGATGCATCTACGAGCCAAGAAGCACCATCAAGTATTGCTGCAAACTATCAAAAGTTAGCAAAGAAGGATCCTCCTCTAGAGGCTTAGGAAGGAGCATGGCCCTGTCAATACCTTAATTTCAGACTTCTAGCCTCCAGAACTGTGAGATAACACATTTCTCTTGTTTTAAGGAATGCAGTTTGTGGTATTTTGGTATAGCAGCACTAGGAAATGAATATAGAGTTTATGATAATACTGCTTAATATTTTTGAACATTTGCTATGTGCACATTTCTGTTCTAAGTGATTTATGTGTATCAGCCAATTTGTCCTCCTGGCAACTTTATGATGTAGGTACTAATGTTACAAAATATTAATGACATATAAATTACTATTAAAACAGGAAGCAAAACGAGTTGAGGAAGAGAAGGAAATTGTGGAAAAAGGAAAGGAATTGGGGTGGTTTTGTGTTTTTGGTAACACTTCCTTTTGAGACACTTGAGCATGCCTCAGGAGCTGCTTTGGATGACAGAGGTCAGCAGGTTTCCTTTAATGTAAAAATCAAAACAAACAAGGAACTCTACAGTGAGTGATACCTAAATCTACCAACTGTATAATGTAACCATTTGTGTCCATGTTTCTGGTTGTCTTACCAGGTGCTGATGACAGAGACCATCGTGGAAGGAAAGGAGCGAATTCTCCCTCCAGGTGCCAGAGATGACATCGTTTTAGATGGATCTTTTGGTTTGCTTTTATGGTAAGAAATGAAAGGAGCAGCTGATGCATTTATATGAAACACAAACAAGCATGTTTGATTGTTTGATTTGTTAGAAAAGTTGTCAGCTTTATATCCATGCGGCTGATTTTCTTGAAGGACAGAGCCTATTCCTGCCCCTCTGCTTAGCACTACCCACAGCCAAATGAACACTTTAGGTAGCCCCCGTGCTCTGTGGGTGGCTGCCTTGGGATGTGATTTCCTTCCTGCCTAATGTTAGAGAAACACATTTTCTAAGAAATAAATTCCTACCATAAGTGTATCTATGAGTTGAGCCTGTGGCTTGTGGAATCAGTTTTAGAGGCTGAGGAAACAACGGAGGTGATTTAGGTTGCCCAGATGGATAAGTTATAAGAGATAATTTATGTGATGCTGAGATATGTGATAGAGTTGAGATGATGTAAATGAAGAGATTTTGTAAAGTAGAAAGGACTACATAAATATATTCCAACTCAGAGTGGTTAATAATCACTGTGTTATACAGCACACTGACTGGAAATTAAATTATTTTATATAAGCCTTGTATTTCAGGTTAAATGTTATCTGAGAGAGCATTTTAAGAATTGATTTCTGTTTCATCTGGAGTAGTCTTCTGGTTTTCATTATTATTTTAATATTATTGACAATGCATATTTGTTTTAGCTGAGGAGAATGTACACAGTGTTTCTTGCACCTTTTCCAGAGCCGTTGCAATGTTCTACAGGCAAGCATTAATTAAACTTTGCTAATGGATATAAAGGCACAGGAAAGTTGAGAGTGCTGCTTGACATCACACAGCAAGGCAGCAACAGCAGGATAAGGTTAGAACACAGAAGACTTGACCTTCACTTATGTGCTCACATCTCTTGCACATTCCCTCTTTTACTAAACATTTTTAAATGTTGTATTTATACTTAAATAATGGCCTAATTAAAGAACTCAGAGCTCAGTTTTCAGCTTATAAATTCTCCTGAACTGAACTCCAAGTAGAGCAGGAAATGATCACACTTGCTAATAGATACAGCAAATGGAATCATGCTATTGTGCTCATTAATATATGGCTGACACTGAAGATAATCACAAGTTTATGTACTTTGCATTAAAATTTTCTTCTATAACTCTGTAATACCAGATATCGGTATATTTGTATTCTGGGAACACATATGTTTACGTGTCATTCTGCTTTTTAGCAATGATTTTTAATATCCAAATGCCCAGATATTTCTTTGGGATGTGTGTTTAGAATCTTGAAAAGTGAATTTGTGGGTAATCGTGAACGTGGAAGTAAGGCACCATTTCGAGTTGATGTCTGAGGAAGGTATCTTTAGGAAAATGGCATCACCAACTCTGGCTGCAAATATATTTTTATTATTGTTTGTGATGCAATTATCCTGTCCAGAAGGAATTTCTATTTACATTCACCAAAGAGACTGTAGCAGAGAATAACAGGGGTACTAAGCACTAACTAACCAAGAGATTTTATTTGTATTTACTTATTTATTTACTTATTTGTGGACAACTGGCATACTTGATTATCCTGTGTAGGAATGTTCTGTCAATTGTCAATATGTTTGCTCTACTTTCATGAATGAGTATATAACATTCCAAGCATTCAAAATTAACATGATCATTTTCATTTTTATGTTGTTACTCATTTAAGAATAAAAACAAATAAAAAACAGCAAATAATGAGTTGATGTCACTGACACTATTTGGCAGGGATGAAATACTAACAGAAAAGTTTGGGGGATCATTAGGGACACACTCCAAAAAACTCTCTGGCTTCTAGAAACAACTGTCTTTATGTTATACTACTTTGAAGCATCCTGCGTTATATTTGTCATTGAGGAAGAGGGAATTATTATAAATTACGTATTTATAACTTTAAAATAGCTTCAAACACATATACTAATGATATGAGTAAACTAAGCTAAAATAAAATAAAATTGCATATTTACATACATATACTTCTTCTCTTAGGTTGAGTCATCTTTTTGAAATGTTACCTTCTAAATCATACTAAGAACAGCGTATCTTTAGGTTGTGGTTTATTCTTAACTCAGGAAAGTTACAAGTTAACATTGATTTTAAAAATGGAATATTCCCTTTTCTTCATAATCATTTCACTTCCACTAGCTAATAATACCAAAGCATATAAATGCCCATGTTTCAATCCTAAAAATACTGTTGCCTCAGGTGAACTCCAAAATATGCACACATCTGTGCTATCAATCAAAGACGAAAATGTTGGTATAGATAGGCCCTCCTCTAATATATTTTAAATTTATTACAATTACATTTTAAGGTGTTTGCATCTCACTTAACATTTACATTATAATCAATAATCTCTCAAAACCTGTCAACAGTACTGAAATGCACTTTGGTGCTATGTGCTGCCCTGAATTTGGGAAGAATTTATTTAACTGCGAAATGGCAAATTGGTACAGTTATTTTAGTGAACCTTTTCATATGCCTTCTCATTTCCAGTACAACAAATACTTGTATGTCACACCTGATGCAGCGAAAGATCCAAATAAGACTCTAGGTTTCAGCGTGACTGTCATGAACATAATAATATTATATTCCTTCTGCTTCATTCATAACTCTGTAGATTGAGGGATCAAAATTTAGCTGGACACCATGCATATGATATATGAGAACACAATTTAATTTGTAGTACACTGACTCTAAGTGCTGACTAAAAAAAATCAACTGATTTACATATTAAACTCATTTATCCAAAATAAAAATGCACAGTGAGGCCGAAAGAAAGAAAATGCTTAAAAAAGATTCAAAACGTTAAAAAAATTGCTTTTAATTATAATTTAAAAACTGCCCGGTTTCCTCTAACCTATCAGTTCAAACATAATTATTAGAGTCATCTGCGCTGCCTAAAGAGGAAAAGTATATCACCATTACTGAGATCAGCTCCTGAATTGAGCATGAAAACTTAGACTCTGACTGTCCAACCAAACTTGTCAATTCTGAAAAAATAACAAAATCAGTTGAGAGCAAAAATTAATTAAACAAGTATTTGGACAAGTACTAAACACTCTTTTTTGTGGATTTTTTTTTCATATTGTTATATCGGTAGGATTCTTGATACAACCTTAGTTTCTGATTTTTCAAAATATGCTACTGAGCACTATAGCTTTGCAAAAACCAGTATCAGTCACATACCAAGGAAGTATAAATCCTTGGCCCTACCTAGGATGTAGTTATCCTCAGGAACCAGAGCTATGAATGCTAGTGTGTTTTTGGATGAAGTGGAGATGGCTATGCAGCAATCCTGAGGGATTGATGCACCACTCACCTTTGATGTCAATCTCTAAATATTAGCTAAGCTATTTTATCAAATGCCCATCTTTAATGGATTTTCTTCCTTTCCAAGACAACTTTTGAGAAAAATATCTTCTGTTTTGCAAAAGTCTGGATAGTTTTAAAAAATATCCATTGTTGTTTATGTTAGCTTTTTGCTTTTCAGAGCAAATTCCCTATGGCAAGTATATCATCTAGATGACTTCTGAGTGTATGAGTGTGTGTGTGTGCATGTGTCTGTGTGTATGTGTGTATATGCTCACACACAGATATTTTAAATTACTCTTTTCCTCAATTTCTAAGAAATCAGAAGATTAAATGATTTAATTATACAGGCTCCTATTTCCCAAAATCTTATAAAATGTCAACATCTCCTGTTTGGTCTTTGCAAACTTGAAGTCTCTCATTCTTAATCCATTTATGAACATGTCTGTTTTGTGTGGACCTTTTAGAGTTGACCATAGTCACACAAAGAACCTGTTTCTTCAGTTAGACATTCATTTTTACATGCTGGTAATTATTAGGTTATAAGAGATGAAATTAGAGAAGTGAAAAGATGAAGTTTGGCTAGAAAGGTGCTTTGTCCTGTTTATTTTAATTTTATGGAAATTAAAAGGTACCACTGACTCATTTAGTGCTCCTTAATATTGTGGACTGCCTTACTGAGGGGTTTTCCCTTGTTCTTACATTACACACACGCACACACACACACAAACTAGATGCTCAGTTACTATTTATAGACTATCATCTGCCAGGGTCTTTGAAATTTCTGTTTTGCATTAAAGACAAAGAATTCCTCTTTCTGACTGCTCATTGAGGGTTTCCTGATACAAGAACATAATTAACTCTTTCCTGGCCTAACTAATTTGTGCATTTTAAAAAGTAGCCAGATATGACAAAAGTGGAGCACTCAATCCACAGGGTGGCCATTAACTGCACTCCGTTACTGTATGTTCTCAATTCAGACCACAATTACTGTCAGGGAATTGCACTGGAAGCTCCTTCTTGTACGCAAACAGGAATACTATTCATTAAAGAGCACTTTCAATAAAATACAATCTATACTTTTTAATGAATATTTGAGAAAGAAAATACAATCTTGGGTTCAGAAACCTGGAATATGGTTATTATTCTTTTAATAACATAGACCTTCTCATGTACATATACTGACAGACGTAGAAGAAGGAAGCAGAAATGAGACGGCGGGCTTTAACTCAGAAAAAATGAAAAAGACGAGCCACAGTAAACTAAGTCAATGTTAAATAAGGATTTCCTCAACCACCTACAGCAGACACAGCTTTCTATGGGTTTCATTGATGTCCCTGGGATAGTAGATTCCACTTAAATCTTTCGAGCCCAGTTAAATATGGCAACATGAGGCACTTCAGAGACTGAAAAAAACCGAGAAGCCCATTGAAGACTATCCCCTGCTCTAAGAATTTGCCACTCCACGCCAAATTCTCTTTCCTCTTAATGTATTTTTAATTTTAGTGACTGTGATTTTCATATTTTCAGACTGTTGGTTCTGATAAAACACCTAGTTGCAGTCCCTAGGACATGTTTAATCCTCAAAATAGCCTACAATTATTTCCTTTTAATAAACTTTAAATATGAGTCAGTACTAAAAAAAAAAAAAAAAAAAGACAGAAATAGCAGTGTGTGTGTCTATACACACATTTGTAGGTACACATACATGTGTATATACACATATATATTTGCAGAAAACAAATAAGCTAGTAGACTTGTTAAATGCAAGAGTAGTTTGCTCTGCATTTGGTAATGCAGCTGCATTGCCCATTGCTCCAGAGAGCAAAAGCACTCCATAGACTGAGAGTGGTTCTTCTTTGACCCCCCCCCAAAAAAAAATCCCAAGAATTCTGCTACTCAAACAAATCTTTCTTTGAAAATCTAAATTGTGCTTTCCAGAAAACAACTGGATTACGATTCTTTCAGGAATGAAAAACAGGTGGATATAACCTATTAAAGTATAATAAGCTGCCAAGGGAAAAAATGCAACATCTTAATAAAGAAAAGACAGATCACTAATTTAGAGTCCCCTAAAGAAAATTCTTTCATAAAGTCCTGAATTCACACTGGGTTATATTATTGAAAATCATATCATGCAGCATTCATTCCCTGACTCCCTACAAAAGAAATTGAGTGCCAGTTATCAAGATTATTATTAATATCCTAGTATTAGTTTTGAATTGTATTTTAACAAATAAGATGAATAATTGTGAAGTAAAGTCCCTCAAAAAGAACATGTTTCCTTTCTTTTGTTTGTAGTTTGGTTACCTAGGAGAACCAGAGTTCAATAATACACTGACTGAATATTTGAGGATAGGGACATAGTAAAAATGCCTTTCAATATTGCCTAAAGCAGGTTGTTTCTCCTCTTGCCTATCATTGGCAAATGGAAAAGGATTTAGAATTTCAGAGACAGCCCTTTGCTCATGTGTGCCAGTCATGCATGGAGTGAAATGTGTTAACCTTTAAACAGTTTGGGAGTGGATGCAGTTAATAGGTAAGACAGATAGTTACAAAGTCCTGATTAACTACAGAGCGCATAGACATGTGGAAACTTGTATATGGTGAAAGGGAAGAGACAGCAAGGATTATTTACCGTTCTAGAGAACAGGTCCCTAGGAACAGAATGAGGAAATTCTGAACAGCAACATTGCCCTCTTTTGGTAAAACAGTGTACAATGTGTTTACCTCACTTGCAGGTGAAAGCATTTCTTCAGGACACAGACATTTTCCACATTAAGAAAAATGACACAAACTAAAACAAACCGCAGAGAGGAAAAGAGTTCACCTATATGCCTGTAAGGTGGACGGAGTTTGCATACAGAGTGAAGACACTTGAAGTGACAGGTTAACAAAGAAGCTTTTAGACTCAGTCTTTCTGGGGTCCAGTTTCAGTGACTGCGGGATTCTTTAACCCTTGTATTTATCCTTGACTGCTTCAAGCCATCTGCGTTGTAATCAGAATCATGTAACACTCGGAATGTGAACAAATAAAACAGGAGCTAGTTCCTTTTGAGTCCCCAGTGCTTAAATATGCAGGGAGTCTGCAGCCTGAGCGGAAGTCACTGAATAAAGAGCCGTATCCCGCAGAAAAGACATCCCCAGCAGTTTGTGCTTTGTGGCTGTAATGAAGCCTGCGATGATTTAGGACAGTGAAGGAAAAGGGGCCTGATTGCATCAAAAAAGGAAAAGAAAACTGTCAGGAGAAGACACAATGTTAAACTAATTACTTTTATTCATGCTGTAGGTGCCAACGGCACTCTTTAAATAACACTAATTTCAGGCTTGTCTCCATCACTAATTTCCTCTGTGTTTTTCAAGTTAGAGTCCTTCTCTCGCTGGATCCTTGTTACGGGATTTTTCTACCTGATACTCCTGGAATTTAGGCATCTCTAGTGCAAATGCAGATGCGCTGAACCAGTTTAGAAGATTATTTATTGTATTTTTCTCTTCCTGACTAGGAAATTAATCACCATTCCTGCTAGTCACATTTGCTAGCTTACAGGCTAAATATATTTGAAGGAAGTTATCAGTTCCTTTTAATGATCACAATCCTTTTAGGGACTAGGACAAAGCGAGTTCATCTTTTCCTCAATAGTTTGAGAAAAATTTTACTTTATGAAAGGAAGGTAGCATTATGTTCCATTCTTTAGCATTTAATTAATTCTCACTAAATAAAATACTAGTAAAGAGCAATGAGTTTCTGCAAGTGAAAATATAACTGTAAAATAAGTAATTACAGTCCTGGAATAGGAAAGATAACTCATATTTGTATTAATAAATTGATTTTTCTTCCTTTCATTCTTGTGATTTGAAATACCTGGATCATTACGTATATGTTATCAATATTTTCAGAGAGTAGGATTTGACAGGACTCAAGAGTTTAGTGTTTAGGTCACATTTTCTTCATAAGAATTCATTTGCCAAAAAATGCTTGAATCACTTACCATACCAGCACATTAAATTACATAAAAATTCTGAGAAACTCCTTTGAGCTCTTTTGCAATTAATTTAGAAAATCTTAAGTCAGTTAATGCTGTTAGTGCTAAAAGTTTACAAACTGCTTTTATATAATAGCCAGTAAGGTAATTTAATTACCAGTAAGGTAATTAAAGATCTATTATTGCCTCCACTTAGCAGATAGAGAATTTGGAGATCAGAGAGTTAATATGACTATCTAAGAGCATACAGAATGTTGATGGTGAGGTTGGACTCAGACCCAGAGTTCTAAATTTAATTTTTGTGCTCTTTTACTTTTCCTTATATGTGAGCTGGTATAACTTATTTCACTACCTGCCTAAAGGCAAAGCTAATGGAAATCTAGCCCTTAAAGACTCCAAATAGCACGTAGAGATTGAAACTAAAGTGTACAGAAACACTTTAAAAATGAAACTGAAGTTGGGCCTTCCTGTTCATTCCTGTTTAGACAGATTTAGAACGGCAACATTATCTCAATGGAAGCACATTTTATAGGAAACCACATTCCACGAGGCGAAAACAAAGTTTTTACTTTCTCAGTTCCATCTACAGTATCAGCATACTTCAAAGCCAAAATAACGTCCTTGTTCTGTCTGTTAACGTCCTTGTTCCGTCACGATCAAACTGACATCTCTCCCACATCCAGTGGCACCTCTGTACGTTGTATCTATCAGCCTTTGCAGGATTCGTACCTGAAGAAAAGGAAGCTAATTTTCCAATGGCAGGATTTGAGGGGACCCTAGGTGGCAAAAGCAATTCTATAGGTCTGCCACCAAACACAAACAGCACTACCAGGTAAGCTTTCCTAGACAACATTGTTCAGTTAGACCATATTTTCACTGAATTCCCCTTTGAACCTAAGGAATTTGCTTACTATTACCTATAGAAGAAAATGTCCTTGTGCAAATTTCTCCTGGCCAAAATATGCAAGCGTTTATTATAATAAGAAAGAGCCAGTTCCCTACAGTCACCTATGGCTTTCTGCATGAATGTGCTCATTGACCTTTGAGGCCAGCAACATAATTGGGGAGTGGGGGGAAAGGATATCATTTCTTCCAGAATAAAATAAGAAAAAAATCAGTAGTTTGCTGCTTTTTACATCTGGAAAGAGAAACAAATTTTTCCTGTCTCTGTGAGTGCTGACATCCACATACACTATAGATTTAGAGTAACTTGTGGGCTGTTTCATTTTCACATAGGAAATATAATTCAAGTAAGATTCAAGTGACATTTTCCAGCATGATGCTCAAGTTATAAATAATAATAGTTCCCAGCATTTTTTTTTTCTGAATCAAAATGAATCCAAAATGATTCACATAGGTATTGCTACTGTAATTTAATCCACTGGTCAAATAGGAGTGCTTCTGTTGAAAAAATTGTTAGCATTTTTTTCTTTCTTTGTACATTTGGATCCTGGATACAAGAGGTGTCAGGATATTATTAAAGGTTACAGTCACAGGTTTCTTTCAAGAAATTACAAAATGTCTTATTAGTGTATTCTGTAAAAATTTTCTAGTTTCTTATGAATGCTTTAATTTCCTGATTTTTGAAATGTCCTCAGACATTTTGATAAGTGGCCAAATGTCATATATATATATGACACACACACACACACACACACATATATATATGTGTATATATATAGTTATTGTCCTTCATAAGCTTGGTTGGTTTCTCTATGCTACTTTCCACTATTTTTATTAATACTAATTTTGTCTTCTGGTTTAAGTGATCAGTTTGAATAACAATTTATGTCAGGTGAGGGAAAATAAACGAACTTTCAAAAATGAGTGGTAACTCACTGCAAAATTGTTTGGGCTGGTGAATAATTTGATTTATTTACATACGGAGTTGCAGACTTTATGATGCCTAGTGGTATCAAGCCTCAGTGGTTTTTCAACTATGTATATAGGCAGTCCCCTCATTCAGAATGGGTTATGTTCTGAAAGATCATTTGTAAGTCACTTGCGTGGAACTCAGAATGCATTTTCTTCCAGCAACAATATTATAATGGTGATTAAGACCCCAGGCTAACCTCTACCAATGTTTTTGCAACATTGTTTTACATTTTCACAAAAATCCTGTAAAAATGATGGGTGTTTTCATACTAGTAATCAAATAACACAGGAAAATAGTAAAATTGAAAAGGATGGTTATTGAAATACTGGTGCTTGAGGAAAGCAGGTTTAATTAGAGGAGGATGAGGATGTGGGTGGAGACTGTTGTGGAAATTCTGAAGGAGACTCCTGGGTACATTCAAGGGCTCTTGCAGTGCACGACACTGGCTTATGATTGTGTCTACTTTCACTTCAGAATTTGAGACTCTCCTACACTCTGTATTACAGGTGTATCATGAATGCTTATAAACCATAATTGAGGTCATTGTTTCTCTGTGTGTTCAAATAGAAGGAATTTGAAAGGAATTGCTAAGGGGGAAAAAGATTATTTTGAGGTAACTGCGTGAGAGACAGGAGAGGGAAACCAACATCCACGGCAATGCCACAACAACCACAGACTGTTTCCTGAGAGGAAATTGACAAGTCATAAATGGTTTCTCAGAAGGAAAGATGAGCAGAGCACCATCTAGTTCCCTGAAAGTAGGAGGTGTGCTTTTTTTTTTTTTTTTTTTTTTTTTTTTAACTCTGGTTAGTGGATCTTCTCTAGAGAAAGCTAGGGAAAGGGAAAAATAGGATGCTTCATGTGCATAGGCTGAGTTAGGGATTCTTTCTCTGTTGCGTATTTATGAGATTGGATATGTCTGTGTTCTGTAAGTGGGAGAAATAGGGAGGCATAATACATAGAATAAGCTATGTTTGCCGTGTTGTGTTTTAAATATTTGTAAGCTCACACATTATCTAAAAATGTCTGAATACGTATACAGAGAGGGATCAATAGATTTCAATATAGGGGAAAAAGGAATCAAAATTGACCCTTGCATTTTCATAAAGGGCCCATACACTGTCTCTTAGAATTTACTTTTCATAAGTTTTGAATAAAAATGTAAAATATTGAAAGCCAAATCGCTTGATAAGCTAATTTGTAAGGAGAGATTGTGTGTGTATACGTGTAGAAACAAAATTGATCCTTGAAATGATACATGTATTTTAAAAGAATTCTTAACTGTAGGTTATACAAAGGGAATAATCCCATTTTCTCCCATTTTATTCATGGCTACTTTCGAAACATCGAAAACAGTCTCTTATTAAAAAGATGTTGAGAACCCCTGAATCTAAAATAAAAGTTTAAAAAAAAGGATGTTGAGGTATGCCATGTAACATATACTATCCATAACTACTCCCAAGAACGTTGTGAAAGAGGTTCTTTATAGATCCCACGTGTCAGATGAAGAAACTGCAACTGACAGATGTTATATAATTTGTCCAGGATTACACATATGCTTCCTGATGGGGGGATTTAGACACAAATATGCTTGATTTAAAATCCACTACTTCTTATAATTATGTGGATTCCAATGCAGAGAGTTGTTAGAATGTAAAGAAAAATAAATTGTCTTACTTAATTCATTTCAAGTCAATGGCTTTCTTCCACTGGTTTCTGCCCAGTTCAATGGTGACCTCAGAAGGCAGTGACAACAATGAAAACAGTCCTATCCTCCAGGGTCTGATAGATCCGCTTGCTCCTTTTCTGATGAGAGGTTTTCAGCTGACTTAGAAAATCAGTGCCACTGGTCATGAGGATGACATGTGACACGTTATTATGCAATCATTTCTACTACAGAAAAATCTTCAAATTATTCTTACAAATGACTATTTTACCTTTCCAGAGATAAAATTCACTATTTTTATGAAGTTGGAGATATTGTTAATCAATGCACTTTTACATGGTTATGTGGAATTAAATAGAGTCACCAAGGTTGTTTTTATTTTTTGCTATCCTTCATCATGGGCTATAAGTTATATGAATAAGCTTCCACTTACTAGACACACGCTAACTCTGGTCTTTCCCAGGACCCACCTTCTGCTCGAATAAATGCATAGAAATGCACATAAAGAAAAAAAGAGAGAAGAAGAGAGAGAGAAAAAAAAAGATTTTGAGAGGGTGAGTCGTAAATCAACCAGTGATTTCAGCAAATGTAAGAAAGACAGAAAGCAAGTAAGTATAGAAGAATGGATGAAATAAGAACACTACAGACTAAAACATACCACAGGAGAGCTGCAGAGAAGTTTGAAGCCAGTTTTCTTGCAATGAAATTATTAAGAAAACCTGAGCCCAGAGTTAGCACCTACTGGAGAGGGCTGATCTGATATGCAGGAATGAAAAAAAAAAATTAAAACCTTTGTAAGAGTCAAATGAACCTATGGTTTCATGAGTGGTCAACATTCACCTCCAGGTAGAAAACAGTTCAATTTTCTCTAAACAAATGACCTGAAATGTCTGTTAAAAAGATGTATAAGTTTGCAATCAGTTTTTAAAAATGAGAAATTTGATGATAATCTCAAGGATATTCACAGAGAGAAACAGAAAGGGAGAGACAGAAATTGTAGAAAGGGAGGTTTGAGAATATAGCAATGCCATCAACAACTAATCAGGACTGGAGCCCGAGGAGAGAAGGTTGTAGGGGAAAGTTTTGTGGAAAAAGGAGTCAATAAATTACACGGTATTATTAAAAACTGGAAAAAAAAAACATGGCTACAAAAAAAGAGACATTTAAATTTTGTTTTATTGTGATAAGACAACATGAGCATTAATACATTTTTAAGTGTACAATACATTATTGTTGACTATAAATAGGATGTTTTATAACATATCTCTACAGCTTATTCATTTTTCTTAAATGAAAATTTATGGGGGTAGTTTTTCCCCATAGTATTGTTTTTAAAGATAGTAAATTTTAAGAAGAAAATCATGATCTCAATATGAAATAACTGAAAATATGAACATTTAAAGTTGTAATTGTATTAATAGCATAAGAAAAGAGAATCCATTGGTATTGTTTTTAATGTAGAATTGGAGTTGTTTTTTTTGAGACAGGGTCTCCTGTCGCCTAGGCTGGAGTGCAGTGATGTGATCATCACTGACTGCAACCTTAAATTCCTGGGCTCAAGTGATCTTCTTGGATCAGCCTCCTGAATATCTGAGACTACAGGCCCATGCCACCATGCCGAGATAATTTTTTAAAATAATTGTTGTAGAGACAGGTAATGCTGTGTTGCCCAGGCTAGTCTTGAACTCCTGGCCTCAAGTAATTCCTAATCCTCAGTTTCTCAAAGTGCTGGGATTACAGGCATGAGCCACCATGCCCAATCTAGGAACTTTTTTTTGTTGAGTCATCCAGAGTCATGACATCGACCAAGAGAGAAAAAAATTAAATTCCCAGCCCACTAATTGGCTCAGCAGTGAAAAATTTTTACATAGCCATAATAATGTTATTCTTTATATTGTTTTTCAACTTGTAAATTCATGGCCAGAGTTAGGAAGACTGCCTTTCTTGTAGAAGAAATGTAAATGTTAACAATAATAATGAGGTAAAAATTCAAGTGTAAAAGACAGGAAGTAGTATATACGAAAGGTGGTAAAAAAAGTAGAGGAAGAGGTAGAAGAGCTAACATCTTTAACAAAGTGGGGAACAAAGAGATATTATTGAAAATGACCATCTCAGATTTAAAACCAAGGCAATATAAGGCCATGTATCTAAATAGCCTGTTGTATTCAAGCAACATAGCAATTCTTGACAATATTGGTTCCATGATATTCTCCCTCAAATCCCTCTGAAAAAGTCTAATCTCCTTGAATTTTACAGTGGTAAGAGTGATCTAATTATCAAGTTGCTACAATCTCTTCTATACCAAACTGTGGCAGGCAGGATAATGTACGTCCCCAAAAAATATGTCTGTTGTTTTAAAATGCTAACCCTATGATACTTTGTTACAGCAGCAATAGGGAACTAATTCACAAGGCAATTTACACAGTTCATCAAGAGAATGGATTTCTGCCATTTCTCTGTCCAAGATCATTCAGACCTTGTGGCAAAAATATACTAGAGAACAACAACAACAAAAAAATATGGATGTGCAACTACATGGTATTTATTCATTCAGTCTTTCTGAGTAGTATTTCAACCCTAGTTGCCCATTAGAAGCATCTGAGGTACTTTAAAAAATAGCATGAGCCAGGCCTGACAGTAAAACAATTAAAGCAGAATCTTTGGGAGTGAGGCTTGGGCATCGGTATTTTTTGAAAGGTCACTAGGTGATTTTATTGTGAAGTCAGAGTGGAAGACTGGCAGTCTACATGACTCATGTAAGTTACTGAGAGACACAAGAGGTCGTACAATACATGTACCTTTAAAACAGGCAGGACCAGTATAAGACCTTATTAATAAGTCACATTCTTCCCTTTGTTCCTCTCATGCACTGTTGTTAGATAATAAGTTGCTCCGCCTAAATTGCTATATACTTTTCTTTTCACGCAATTTCCTCCCTATAATTATTTTTAAAAATGAGAGTCATTTTGTCAAGACATCTATGAACACTGAATGGGCAATTCTGAATCCTTATCTCAACTTGATCAAATCCTACTGAGATCTTACTTCTCCTCACTTTTTACATCACAGGAAGGGAAAGTATCCTTTTAGTTCTGGTGCCTTCTCTTCTCTATCGATTAGGTCCTATTAATGTGTACTGTCTTTTCTAAATTTATTAATTTAACTCATTTCCTAATAACTCAATAACACGCTGTTTTTCTCTCCGTACAACTGATTCTTTATCTGGAAGTCTTCTCTGATTAATTATGTACAGAAAAAGATTAAATTACAAGGACATAACCATACTCAAAAGCAAAGAAAGCCTCAATGTGAAACTGAACCAGAAGAGAAATAAAAAACCGCAAGTGGGGCAAAGGCTGTGGCTGGCTGAGTATCACATCTGTCAGTTGAGGAATGTTCAAAGGTAAAAGGATGAGAGGAAAGGCCACGCTTGAAATCGGAAAGTAAACTAAGGCATCTTCAACCCAGAAGGTAAGCTGAATAAAGCTGTAACAGGTCACTGACTGGGACTGATGCCTATATGAATTAAACTGGATTTCTAAGAAAAGGGAGGAGACTCAACCTTGCATCCAAAACCTGGGCCAAGCTATCCACTAAATCAAGTATCTGAAATTAAAATATTTACAATTACCCTGAAGCACAGGGGTAGCATTCTTCCAGGACAGCTCATGTTCTGGCCTGAAGGCCTCAGGCGGAAAGTGATGTGTAGTCAACTTAAAACTTCACACAGGGAAAATTGAGGGAAGAGAGGACATAGTAAGATAGAGTATAGTAAAAGCCCAATCTAGAAATGTCTGAAAACTATTATTAAAAATAAATGCCCAAAAGAAAGCCAAGAAAATAAAAATCAGTTGCTGGGAGATGAATTCAATGTAGACAAAGATGAAAATTATCAAGTATCCCCAAAAGACTTCACAAACCTTTTGAGAATCTCAAAAAGATAAAAGACTGAATTATATTTACTAAAACAACCCCTAAAAAATTATGAAACAAAAAAGTCATAAATTAACATTATTCTTTTAAAAATTCAAAAGTGATATTAGGTGGACATGAAAGAATCAACTAGAAATGCTGAAGGTGTTTTTTAAAAGAGAATTAAAAAATGTAGCATCTAGACAGAGAGGAAGAGAGAATTCATGATTCAAGAGATAGCACCAAGGATTTAGTCCAGATTGCAACACAGAGAAACTGAGTTAAAAAAAATACTAAAGAGCAGCTAAAAAAAAAAAAACATGTTTAGTTGTGTTTTTCTTCACATTTTTTTAAATGCTAAAGTAATGTTTTTTATAAATTTAGGAAATATGGAAAATTAAAAGGAAGAAAAAATTCACCCATAGTTCCATCATACAAATTCAATTTCTGTGAGTTTTATTTTTATGTGTATAATCTTCCATTCTTCTTCATTTTTAAAATTACCATGTATGGGGTTCTGGCTGGTTCCTTTTTAAATTTCTTTTCACATAATTGTAATCATGCTGTATACAAAATTCTGGTTTTAAAAAACATTTCAGTAAGCTGTTCAACATCTTTAAGTCCTTTTGACAACTATGCATTTTTTTTTTTTTAAATAACGATTGTGTTTATTTATTCAACAAGTTGTCCTGTGAACTAACGGTAGTTCAGGCACAGACTGTTCTAGGTGCTAGAGACAGAGCAGAAAATCATCTTCCCTCATGGAGTTTACACACAAGTGGGGAGAAATCCACACTGAAGATAATAAATGAATCACTTACATAGGATATTAGAAGGTGGCAAGGGAGATGAGTGGTATTAGGGCAAGTTTCCAACACTAGGTAGGAGAGGAAGGCCTCACCGAGAAAATGACATTTGACTGAAGATCTGAAATTGGTAAAAGTGATGCTCCCTATTGACATCTGTGGGAAGAGTGCCACAAGGGCAAGGGAACAGCCAGTGCAAAGGCCCTAAAGTGGGTGCATACCTGGTTTGCACAAGGAAGAAGAACAAGGTGGCTAGACAACGGTGATCATGGTGAAGAATACAAGAGCTTAGTAATATACTGGGGGTGGGGAGAAACTCACGTGAGATCCAAAGTGTTAAGGTTTTGACGTTTATAAGAGAGAAAGGAAACCAAACTCACTGAAATTAGTTTTAGTGGAATTTTGAGCAAAATATTTAATATTAAAGAACTAATTGGAGAAAACACTATATACTGTACTATATAAAGAAAACTTTCAGGTCATTTCAGGAAGGACTGAATAACCTTTCAATATTTTACTTCTGACATTGGACTCTGTATAGTAACAATCTATTAAAAAATGCTTTCGGAAAAAAAATGTAATCTGATGGTTTGTCACTGAGTTTGACTCAGCAGGGTATTTAATCTGCCCTTGATTTAATCTTGAGATGCTTGATGCCAGGGCACACTGACTATGGTCTCTGTTATGGAATTCTCTGTTCAAGTTATCTTTTAATTTCAAATTAAATTGGAAAGTATCAATTTGCTGCTGTTTTCAACCTCCTGAAAATGCAGAAATGTATTACCGAGCATCCTGCAAAGTGTTCTTGGACTTATCTATTCTTTCTATACATTTTGCTTTTGGGTAACAAGCAGTAAGGTCAACTCGGTTTTGGCTTTACCATACATGGGAGTCATACATTTCTTGTATTTTTATGCTTTGGATTGTCTTCATGATACTTGGGATAAATACATACACATAAAGAATCTACGTGAATATGTTGTGTGGTAAAAAGGATACTCATCATCCATTGCGTCTTTTATGGTGGATACAACTTTCATTCAATTAATATTTACTGTGTACTTACTCTGTGTCGAAGGCTGTTTTAAGCACTGCAGGCACAAAAATGAGCATTTATGATTCCTGCCTTTAGAGCATTTGAATAAGCAAGTCAACATCATGTGATAAGTTCTATGCTAGAAGTACAAGATGCTACATGAACATATAGAAGGGTCATCTCAGCCAGCTCTGGAAGTGCAGTGTTGTTTTGGGTATGTTTCAAATGTTTAAGTACACATGCATGCACACACAAATACAAGCTTAGATGTTTTAAACATCTAAGACGGCTGCATATGGGGGTGTTTTTCCTAGTGAACAGTCATTCGTAACCAGAGAAATTGGGCCTGTCCTCATTATAAAGTGACAATCAGGGGATTTCCTTGATAAAATAAAATGAACAAATATTTATCATCTCCATATATTTTACTAAATTTAGATGATCTGTGCTTTTGCCACATTAGAAACTTCTTATTCATAGGAAAATTCTAAACTGAAAGGTAATTGTAGCAGCTACTAGCAGATTTGCAGTTAGCTGAAATCAAGCAAATGGTTGACTACATCATCTTGGCTACTAGCAATTGGTACAGAAATTGTTTTATAGATAGATGCTACATGGGTAAAAGTCAAGAGCCATTTTGAATATAAGGCTTAAAGTTCTGGAAAAACAATAATAAAATTGATTGCCTCCAATAAACAGGTTGAACAACTGGGATTGGGGCTGTCAGCACAGGTGTTTCAACAACAGCAGAGGACAAGCCTCTGGTTTTCCCTGTCTTTGGGTATGCTCTGGAGATTAGCTGTCATTCCACTATACTTAGGACCAATGGTGATAGAAGAAATTGTTCATAGTTTTTTCATTGTCTACCTAGTCTGCAGCCAGGACCTTAAGTTTTCCTAATGCGTAGGTTTCCTACATTAATAATCATTTTCCCCCACTAGAAAACAAAAACTCTCTCTCTCTCTTGTGTTTTGTTGACAAGTGGTGGAATTTTGTTCCAGCAAATTTATAAAGTAGAGATATTTAAATCTCATTCCCTGGAAAAGAGAAAATGAATCAAATCCCAAGATGAGGAGACCCATTCTTGCCATGCTGGAGGAAGTTAGAACAGGTTAATGCTTTTAAATAAAAGTACCTCTACTGGCTACAAACAAATGCAAGAAATCTGCAGAAGTTTCCTGGAGGAAGAGTCTAAAAAAGCCCTGAAAGATGGGAGGAGTTAGCCCAGGAAGGAGTAGTAAAAGAGTTTCAGGCAGAGAAAATAGCTGTTACCTGGAAGCTAGACGTAACATGAAACCTAGGAAGAAATGAAGAGATTCAGGTTCAGTATGGATTGAATGGAGAACGTGAGAGTACAATATGTAGCCGTGCACTAAGAAGGGCTTCATGACCATTTGTAGAAGAAATAGCTGTTAAATATACAGGTTTGTCTTGGAGAGTTGCAACTCATCTGAATTGTGATTATGGAAAATTTGTGATTTTCAAAAGAACTGACAGACCTCACTACAACCATTTTTCTTTCTAGAATAAAATGAGACCCAAATTTTAACTCTTGCATACAAATTCAAGTTCTAAGGACATTTTCTTTCATGGAATATCACTATAAATAGAAGGGTAAATATGATTATTTAGCCTTACAAGTATATTTTTGAAGACATTTTATGTGGGTAAATACACATTTCAAAATGTCAAATATATGAAACCCTAAGAAAGCAGTCTTCAGGGTCATATTATATGAAATAAAAAGTTCTCAATCTCATAGTAAACAATCTATTTGTAGTTTTTTTCTAATATTTAGATGATGCACTATTCTTCTTGACTTTATTTTTCTCATATGTTAGTTTTTAAAAATCAGATTAATTTATCTTTCATGTATGTTGAAGTCATGTACTAGGTCACCTTAAACTGATCCTTTTTTTAACTGAAAATATCATCTTAACATTTTCAGAGGAATTCCAGAGTTGATATCATTTCTACTTCTATACTCTGTGCTACTTGCTTGCCTGTAATGTATATGTGTATGGTGGTCACTCATAGTAAAGAACCGTGCATTTGACATTAGGCTGGAGGGCTGCTATCTTCATAATAGTTATAGGTTTTTTGACACATAGCTTTAGATATCTTTCATGGCATTGTGTCCTAGAAAGAACATGAGCTCTAGAGACTCATATCTGAGCTTGAAAACCAGCTATCTTATTTAAGACTACAGAAACTCGAGAATATTAATTGTCCTCACTATGTCTCAGTTTCCCTAATATGTGATGGGAGTAAGTGCATCACTCCAATGTGAATTTAAATGTTAAAAATGTAATAAATGTATATAAAGTATCTGCAACATGGTTAAAACTTAATAAAGAATAGTTGTTGTGGCTAAAATAATAATTAAAAGAGTATATAAACTAGCAGCAAATATTTTATGGAGATTGGACAAAAAAATTAGAAGTCTTAAGGAAATATCCTTTAAAGAGACATGTGATACTTTGTAATGATAATTTAAATGAAATTAAGAGAGAAATGATCAAGCAAAATTTTATATATTGTGGAATAAAAATCCATATGCTTTCAATTATACTTCAGTAGTTTTTGGGTATATAATGAAATAAAGTATACTTTGATAAATCTTAGCTCTTTAAATAAAACCTAAAATATAGCTTTATTGCTTTTTTGCTTCTGGATTTTCCTCTTTTACAATTCATATTAAATTCACAATTTCCTGTAACTACATTTCCATGTTCATTGGTCAAAGATTATAAAAGGACTTTTAAATCAATAAGCACAATAAAAATGAGTATATCCTATTCTTGGTATGATGAAGTTTATGCATTTTTAATAATGTACAATGCCATTATAGTACATGATATTATAAAGTAATATCCACGTAATAAGTCATCTAAATTGTCATCCTAATCTCAACTGGGTTACTGTGTCCTACATCATGAACTAGAAAGGAACTTGAATTCAGAATTTAATTCAGGACATTGATTTCTTAGAATAAGTTAAGAGTTATAGTGTAGTGTTGATGAACATGCTATGTCAAGAACTATTAGGAATAACCCTAATTCAAAAGAATGGTTTTTTCCTTGGATGAAATAAAAGCTTGAAAATTTATATGACCTTGAAAATCAAGGGATAGTCAAAGGCAAATAATATGAATTTGCAATAGACAAATACAAAAGAATGCCAAAGAACGGAAAAGCTTGAAATAAATAGACATTACAGTGCTCCAGATAAGTAACTGAAATGTATAAACTACAAAGTATATTATTTGACTTTTTAAAATCATGCTGAAAAAATTCATACATACACAAAAATAGGCAAAATGCTGTAATGAGTCCCAGTGTTAACACTCAGCTTCAGTAATTATCAACTGCTATTCAATTTTGTTTTATGTCTCATCCACTTTCCCTCTTTTTTCTAGATTATTTTGAAGAAAATCTCAGGTAGCATGTCATTTCATATGTAAATATTTAGCATCAAAGGATATTTTAAAAAACATAACCACAATACCATATTTCACTAAACCAATCACTAACAATATATTAGTATTACCATATAACCAATAGTGTTCAAATTTCCCTACCTGTCTCATATATATGAAAGTATGTGTGAATTTATGTGTGTGTATGTGTACACATACATACTTATATATATATTTTTTACACAAATAAATATACTGTTTCTTTAAATCAGGATCTACAAAGGTATTGATCATTTTATTGCAGCTGGTTGATATATGGCTTTGTTCCATGATATTTAGGCCTAGGATCTTGATCAGATTTAGGTTCATTTTTAGTGTAAGAGTAGTTAATAAATTGTGTTATGTGTTGTTATATACGTCTATCAGGAGGCATATTCTCTCTTGTTATCTCTGTCTCTGATGTTAGCAGCCATTGATAACCATTGTCTATATCAAAGATAAACTACGGTCCATGGGCCAAATTGTCTTGCAGACTCTTTTGGTAAAAAAAAAAAAAAAAAAACGTTTTATTGGAACACAGACACATATATTCATTTATGTTTTCTGTATGCCTTTTTTTATGCTATAACAGCAGGGTTGAAACAGAAACCATATGGACCTCAAAGCCTATAATATTTACCTTCTGATTCCTTACAGGAAAAGTTTGCTGACCTCTGGCCCAAATCCATTATTTTGATAGATTATGAAAACAAGCATACTTTAGTTATGTCATTTCTTCTTCTAGATTGTACTACAGTTAGTATTCAAGTAGCTGGACTACTTTAATAAAGAGAAACTTTCCCTCATCAACTATTTGGTTACCTTTAGATGAAGATTTCTTAGAAAAATCATATTCAACATTTGATTCACTCGTTTAAAAAATGAGTTGGTTTCTCACTGTCTTCTAGAGGACACCCATATATTGTTTTTTTCTTTTAATGTTACTATAGACACATTGATTTAAATCTTTTAGATGATTTTCAATCCATTGCATGTTCACACCTACTGATGCTGGATTGTCTCAGTTCAGGCTATTGACAATACCTTCAAGTAGGCTCCCACGGCATTTTATTATTACCTTTGTTTCTTTGCTTTGGTATGACAAAATGTTCCAGGGGCCTCTAGTATATATTCTGCTCAAAATGTGGAATCAACCATTTCCTAAGAGATTCTTATATTCTTTCAGATAGAAATGATATTTAGAGACCACTTTAAAGTCTAGAGATTTTATCTGATCATTGCTTCTAGGATTTTTCAGTGGACAGAGCTAAGAAATTTATTTTCTTTTCTTTAATAGATCATGGATACTTGTAATTCATATTCAGGATTATAGAGTTTTTACTTAAACTCATCTATCTGATATCTGTATCCTGTTTCTCCCTTGTCAAAACTCCCTGGTTCTCAATGGCACCAGCCTAATGGTGTATTTGTTTTTTATCCTGTAATAAATACACAACAGTCTGAAAATAACAATATTCATTAAATAAAGACTTTTTTTCTCCCCTTAGTTATATTCCACTAGATATAAACAAATATTACAAGTTTTAGAATTATTTGGAATAGTGTTTTACATTTTACCACAAACTGGACCACAGAGTTGAGTTTCGTATGTTGAGTGATGCTTTACTGTCTTCTCTAACCACATATTTTCCAATAACTCTGGCCGGTCATCTTGGAATTTTAATTTTTCATCTCAATAGTACCAGGATAGAGAGTGTTTTGGGCTTTTGACTCTCCTTTCCCCTTTCAAAAAATATCTTCTTTCCTTGGCATGAGCAATTAATCACTGAGCATATATTCATGAAATGGAATATGTATTTTTCCTATAAGAAGATAGCCAGACATATTGGATAGGGCTGCTTGTATTGACATCACCTTTAAGCTAAGAATATAATAGGAATAAGGATATATATGGAGATAATCTGTATCCTTTCTTAACTGGAGAATCTGGCATCCTAGAATGATGATCTACTCTGTGCTACCACATTTTAAAATGTAGGAAGGAGACCATTTAAAACATATTAGATAGAAACAATGAAAACTCATACGATTTAGAATAACACGTGGAACATAACATTTGATGGACCCAATGGTCTTAACTACTCCAAATCACTTTTATTTCTCATAGTCAATACAACATGTAGGTAAGATTTTACATGTAAAAAATTTTAATTCCTAGAATTTAAATAAAATTTGTCAATGTCAAGGCAGAATGATAAAGTGGCTATTTAACAGCACTGTGCATGCCAATAAATCACAGGGAATCTCTCTCTCCCTTATTCACTCTCCCTAGTGGGATAAACATGGTTTGTTACATTCAGAGAATATTACATACCGTAGGAATAATCAGAACATATTGTTAGCTCCAATTTTCCATCATTTATTTTTCAGTGCCAAACAAAAGTAAACCTCACCACACAGTTTAGTCATGGGTAGAAAGAGAATTAGCCTTTTAATGGGAGCTGCTGTTTTAAAAAGTGGCTCTTAGAGGTAGAAGATGGAAGGAAACACCATTCATGTTGATGCACAATTGTTCCTTGTGCTTACTAATGCTATAGAAAAGCCTCTTCAAAAACTTTTCATTCCTATCTATTTTGCATAATGTCTATATTAAAAATCAATGTACTATTTGTGCCTGGAACCACTACAGCTAATCTGTAAGTCGGTTTGGAAGAAAACTGAACTCAATAGACAAAGACAGATACTTCACCCATATGATATGTCATGCCAACAAATGGTTTTTTTGTGCACTCTGTCAGTGTCTTAATCAGTGTCGACAGCCCTCAGCACTGACACAGCCCTGAAAGCTCTTCTCACACTTAATCCTTCAGCTTGTATATATTGTAGAGACATTGAGATGAAGCACGATAACACACATGATTTACACGGTCCTGTCAATTCTTGGATTTGTCACACATCAAAGTCACATAAGATGATTTTCTCCCTTATTGCTATCTAAACTACTTAAAGAATAAGTTGCAAAGATAATTCTTAGCATAATTTCTATGCAGAACTATTTATTGTAACTTGAGGTTAGAATTTTTATAAAAAGAGGTTTTTATAAACCTGTTATTAAGATTTTATAGTAATTAAGTTCTCATACACAGAGGTTTATATTTACATTGTTTTCTTGTTTTTTAACTACTAAATATATACAAATTATCACATGGGGTTATGTAAATTAAGGCTGAATAAGTATTTGCTTTATTAAACGGACTTTTTAGAGCCATGTAAATTTAAAGGCTTTTGGTTAATACATACATATAAATGAAAAAATTTTGATTTAAAACTTGCTGTATTGTCTATGCATTTCAGATTAAACTAATATTCTATAAGAGAACACAGTAGCATACAGGGGAACAATGTACATTACTGGATAGTTTAAAAATATAGATTGACTAGTGTCGGTCTAACAGTGGGCCCAAGAACTTCACAGTTGGATTAAAATTGGGGAGATATATATATATATATATATATGCCCCCAAAAACATATATATATATATAAACTGGGGATATATACATATATATACACATATATACATTTATGTGTATATATAATAAATATATATATTTTATTTTTTTCTTCTTCAAAGATAAAGATACCAAGAATTTGAGAAAAACAAAGGAGGCTTTCTCTGTTCAGTGGAGAAAGGATGACAGGTACAAATAAAAGGTTTTATCTACAGTATGAGATATAAATGAAGTAGCCAGAGAAGCTATAAAAATAACCTAAAATACTTCCAGAACTAACAGAAGAGCTCAATTATGTGGCAGGATGTAAATTAAAAAATTTTGATGTAAAATTAAAATTAGGGTCTTATAATTATGCAATTTACATTTAAATACTTTCTTTTTTGTTGTTTTTTTTTCTTTTTTTTGTGGCAACCTCCGCTTAGATTTCAGAGCATAAATACTTTCTTATTATCTATAGCATCATAAATAAGTTACTTAGCCATTCTACGCCTCAGTTTCCTTATCTACATCATGAAGCTAGCATTAGTGAGTGCCTCACAGAAATGTTGTGAAGATTACATTATAAATTTTGTGAAAGCCAATTACCAGCTAGCATGTTAATTGTGTTGAATAAATGTTAGTTATTATTATTATGATTATACAAGTAATAAATTATTAGAGAATATAATAATGATCTCATTAATATGAGAAACAAATATTGTATAAAATACTGGAAAATAATCTCAACAAGTAATGTATGGGACACATGGAAAGAATCACTAAAATTGCCCTTAGGTAAATAAAGAGGAATACTTAGCATTTGTAAACACGTCATTTTTTTCTCCAGATTGAATTAAAGTTATATCACAGTTTTATTTAAAATAAAGGGGTATATTTTGGGAAATCTGACAAATATTTTTAAAAGAAAAGAAAGTTTGACATAGGCATAGGCAAGGACTTTATGACTAAAACACCAAAAACATTGGCAACAAAAGTCAAAATAGACAAATGGGACCTAATTAAACTCCAGAGCTTTTGCATAGCAAAAGAAACAATCATTAGATTGAACCAGCAACCAACAGAATGGGAAAAAATTTTTGCAATCTACCCATCTGACAAAGGGCTAATAACCAGAATCTACAAAGAACTAAAACAGATTTACAAGAAAAAAACACAAACAAACCCATCCAAAAGTGGGCAAAGGATATGAATAGACACTTTTCAAAAGAAGACATATATAAGGCCAACAAATGTGAAAAAATGCTCATCATCACTGGTCATTAGAGAAATGCAAATCAAAACCACATTGAGATACCACCTTACTCCAGTTAGAATGGCGATCATTAAAAAATCTGGAGACAACAGATGCTGGAGAGGATGTGGAGAAATAGGAACACTTTTACACAGTTGGTGGGAGTGTAAACTAGTTCAACCATTGTAGAAGACAGTGTGGCACTTCCTCAAGGACCTAGAAATAGAAATTCCATTTGACCCAGCAATCCCATTACTGGGTATATGCCCAAAGGATTATAAATCATTCTATTACAAAGACACATGCACACGTATGTTCATAGTGGCACTGTTTACAATAGCAAACACCTGGAACCACCCCAAATGCCCATCGATGATAGACTGGACAAGAAAATGTGGCACATATACACCATGGAATGCTATGCAGCCATAAAAAACGATGAATTTGTGTCCTTTGTAGGGACATGGATGAATCTGGAAACCATCATTCTCAGCAAACTGACCCAAGAACAGAAAATCAAACACCGCATGTTCTCACTCATTGGCAGGTGATGAACAATGAGAACACACGGACACAGGGAGGGGAGCATCACACACTGGGGTCTGTGGAGGGGAGCCAAGGGAGGGACACCGGGGAGGTGGGGAGGTCAGGCAGGGATAACATGGGGAGAAATGCCAGATGTAAGTGACAGGGGAATGGAGGTAGCAAACCACATTGCCATGCGTGTACCTATGTAACAATCCTGCATGATCGCACATGTACCCCAGAATCTAGAGTACAATAAAAAACAAAAAACAAAACAAAACACAAAAACCTCCTAGGCTGGTCCTAGCCCAGTAGAAGAGTTTGAGAGTGAAAAAAAAAGAAAAGAAAGTTTGAAAAAATACATAAGAAAACTAGTTCTTTTTTTTTTTTTTGATGGAAGAAATTCTTAAGCAGCAAAGCATTCAAGAGGTGAGAAAACTAGTTCTTAAGGAGAAAAAAGGAGGAAATCAATGAACCTACTTTATCATATTATAAACGAACTATCATAATAAAGGAGAAATCAGAAATTAACAGTGGAATAGATGTTCTGATGTATTAGTTAAACTGAACTATCTGAAATTACCAATATTTACCTGTTTTTTATCTACAAAACTGGCAATTTCATATGGTTCAATGTAATATTTTCTATGCATAAAGGTAGCATATAAGTGAATGGAAAAAGATAAAATAGTCAATAAATGATGCTTTAAAAGTTAATTAGTTGGAAAAACATTAAGAACTTTACCTTAAATTAAATTTTAGATGAGTTCGAATTAAATAATAAATAACATATGAGGTGTTTTTTTAATAGTAGCCAAATTTCTGTTTGCTACAAGCAATTCATGTATCTGATGGACAAGAATGGTTAAATTGCACTGTGTGTAGAAAGATATAGTCAATAGCAAGGGTTATTTGGGAGAAAACTTAAAATGTGGCAAAAATATTTTCACCTATAAATCTGGGAATAAAGCAAAATTTACTATTTTATATACAACCTGATTCAAATATATATTTAGGGTAACATTAAGATCAATAAATTAATATAGTAAAATCTCCACAAAAAATATATTAAAATAAAATAGATACATAAATATTATTAGAAGATTAATCATGTTATGACAGTTATAGGATTTTTCCAGCATATCCATATCTGTTTTATGTTTTTTAAGTGGCAAAACATTGTAGATAAGACTTAAGCCACTTCCTTTTGTGTCTCCTTCTCTACACTGAGGAAATCTGATCTTGAATTTAAGGTTCATCATTTTTACATAGTTTTAAAAGTATCTATTCATAAATAGTGTATGTTCTTTTTATATTTTAAAAATTTTTATGTAAATAGTGTATCATTTCTTATAGCTTTATTGTGATAGAACTTATATAACAATGTTTTCATTCTAAGTATACAATTCAATCATCTTTGTTACAGACTTGTGTTTCTCCTATACCATCACCATAATCCATTTTAGAACATTTGGTTTAAATTTCCTAAGTTTCTTGAACCCCTTTGCAGTCAATCCTGTCCCCACCTCCAGTACCAGAAAACCACTGATTTTCTTCTTATTTCTAAGTATTTGCTTTTCGGAACATTTTATATATACAGTATTATAGAATAGTATTTTGGTCTGGCTTCTTAGTACTTTTTTGTGGTCATTAATGTAACATAAATTGACATTTAATTCTTTTTTAGCATTGAATAGTATTCTACTTTGTACTACATTTTATTTGTTCATTTACCAAATGATAAAGATTTGAATTATTTCCAGTTTTTAACTAGTATGAATAATGCTGCTGTGAACATTTGTGTACAAGTCTTTGTGTGGACTTACATTTTTATTTCTCTTCAGTGGATTCCTAGCAGCAGAATTGCTGAGACATCCTTTCTCCACTGAACATATGACAAATAAGTGTTTAACTTTTTAAGAAACTGCCAAACTATTTTCCCAAGTGGCTATAACATTGTACATTCCCTTTATCAACCCATTAACATTTTAATTTCTCCACATCCTCACCAATACTTGTTATTGTCTGTTTATTTTGTTATAGGCAATCTATAATGCCTAATAAAGTATCTTTTCAAGTGCTTATCAGCTATTCGTCATCTTGTTTGGTGAAAGGTTCATTTAATTCATTTATGTTTTACCTATTTTTATATTGGGATTTTTGTGTTCTTATTATGATTTGTGAGACTTCTTTACTTATTCTGAATGGAACACCTTTATAAGGCATGCGAATTGCAAATATTTTTTCATAGTCTTTTGTCTTTCTCTTTTCTTTCTTTTTTTTTTGAGATGGAGCCTTGCTCTGTCGTCCAGGCTAGAGTGCGGTGGTGCGATCTCGGATCACTGCAACCACTGTCTTCCGGGTTCAAGCCTCAGCCTCCAGAATAGCTGGGATTACAGGTGCCTGCCACCATACCTAGCTAATTTTTTTGTTTTTAATAGAGACGGGGTTTCACCATCTTGGCCAGGCTGGTCTTGAACTCTTCATCTTGTGATCCACCCACCTCGGCCTCCCAAAGTTCTGGGATTATAGGCGTGAGCCACTGCACCCAGCCATTTTTTTTATTTTCTTAAAGTATCTTTTGAAGTCCAAAATATTTTAATTTTAATGAAATTTAATCTATCATTTTCTTTTGTTTTATGCACTGTGCTTTTGATGTCATGTCTGAGAACTCTGCCTAATTCAAGTTCACAAAGGTTTTCTCCTACATTTTCTTTCAGAAGTTTTATTGTTTTAACTCTTATATTTAGACCTATAACCCATTTTGAGTTAATTTTCTTGATAGTGTGAGAGAGGAGACTAAGCTAATTCTTTACAAATGGATAACTAATTGTCCCAGTACTGTCTGTCAAAAAGACCATCCTTTCTTTAATTGAATTGCCTGGGTGCATTTGTGAAAAATAATTTCATTTCTTAAATTTCAATTCTGTTGGTCTATATTCCTATCTTTATGCCACTACCACTCTGTCTTGACTTCTGTAGCTTTAGAGTGCATTTTAAAATTGAGTAGTGGAAGTCCTTCAACTTTGTTCTTCTTTTTAAAAATTGACTTGGCTTCTGTTATCAGTTAGGGTTCACTCAGATGAGCAGATCCCATGCAGAATAAATATTCAGATATTTACTATAAAGAAACGACTTAGGGCCAGGTGCAGTGGCTCATGCCTGTAATCCCAGCACTTTGGGAGGCCAAGTGTAGGCGAATCACCTGATGTCAGAAGTTTGAGACTAGCCTGGCCAATATGGTACAACCCGTCTCTACTAATAATACACAATTAGCTGGGCGTGATGATACACGCCTGTAATCCCAGCTACTTGAGAGGCAGGCTGGAGAATCGCTTGAGCCCAGGAGGTGGAGGTTGCAGTGAGCCAAGATCACGCCACTGTACTCCAGCGCGGGTGCCAGGGAGAGGCTCTGTCTCAAAAAGAGAGAGAGAGAGGAAAAAAAAAAAAAAAAGAACTGGCTTATGTGATGACGGGGGCTGACTAGGAAAGTCCACCATGAGGAAATGCCATCTCCAACTCTTGGGCACAAGTTGAAGCTGCTGTCCACGGCAAACTTTCTTCTTCAGAGATGTGTCAAGTCTGATTTGAAGATCTTTCAACTTACTGAATCAATACTGCTGAGATTATCTGGGATAATCTTTCTTACTTAAAATCAAGTGATTATGAATTGTCATCACATCTACACAATACCTTCACAACAACATCCAGATTAGCATTTGTTTGAATAGCTGGGGACTGTAGCCCAGTGAAGTTGATACATCAAAAAAAAAAAAAAAATCACAGCTTATTCATTTATTATTATTATTATTTTTCGAGACAGGGTCTCACTCTGTCACCCAGGCTGGAGTGCAGTAGCACAATCTCAATAATCTCAGCTCACTGTAATCTCCATCTACGGGGCTCAAGCAATCCTCCCACCTCAGTCTTCCAAGTAGTTGGGACTATAGGTGCACACCACCATACCAGGCTAATTTTTTTTTTCGGTAGAGACAAGGTTTTGCCATGTTGCTCCGGCCAGTCTTGAATTCCTGATCTGCCTGCCTCAGTCTCCCGAAGAGATGGGATTACTGGCTTGAGCCACCGAGACCGGCCAAAGAAAAGAAAAGATCAGTATCAGTTGCTGTATGTCCTTTGCATTTTTATGTGCATTACATTCAACTTCTCAAAAAAAAAAAAAAAAAAATAGGCTGAAGAGTTTTTTTCTCGTCTTTGTTTAAATTAGAATTTCATTAAATTGGCCAGGCGTGGTGGCTCATACCTGTAATCCCAGCACTTTGGGAGGCTGAGGCGGGTGCATCACAAGGTCAGGAGATGGAGACCATCCTGGCTAATACGGTGAAATTCCGTCTCTACTAAAAAAAAAAATACAAAGATTAGCCGGATGTGGTGGTGCGCATCTGTAGTCTCAGCTACTTGGGAGGCTGAGGCAGGAGAATCTCCTGAACCCAGGAGGCGGAAATTGCAGTGAGCCAAGATTGTGCCACTGCACTCCAGCCTGGGTGACAGAGCAAGACTCTGTCTCAAAAAAAAAAAAAAAAAAAAAAAAAAAAAAAAAAAAAAAAAAAAAAAAAAAAAAAAAAAAAAAAAAAAAAAAAAAAAAAAAAAAAATTTCATTAAATTGGTGTAGGTAGAATGGGCACTTTAACAATATTTTCTTCCAATCCACAAACATAAAATATCTCAGTCTTTAATTTCTCTCATCAATGTTTTGTAATTTTCAGTACGAAATCGTATTACACTTTTTGGTTACATGAATACTTAAGTGTTTTACACTTTTCAGTACTACAGATGTCCCTGATTTATGATGATTCCACTCTTGATTTTTTTGACTTTATGATAGTACAAAGCATATGCATTCACTACACTCCCCGGTAGAGTTACCTCTGGATGTTGCAACTATCTGTACACATGGTAAGTTGAAAACACACTTTCCACACTTTCAGTTTAGGATATTTTCAATTTATGATCGGTTTATTGGGACATAACCCCTCGTAAGTCAAGAAACATCTGCATTGTAAATAGAATTTTTTTATAACTTGCAGTATATAGATATACAATAACTAGTGTATATTATATATTGCATAATATGTAAGTGGTCTTTAGCAGGTTGAGGAAATCCCGTTTTATTATTAGTCTTTTTGAGCTTTTTGAAAATCACTATTTCACTTTTATTCTTTATTTTCTTCATTTATTGAGATTATCACATGAACATTAGACATTCATTCTATCAATATTGTCCGTTACATAAATTAATTTTCAATTACTATACCAATCTTTAATTCCTGGGATAAATATCACTTGGTATATAACCTTTTTGGTATGTTACTGAATTTAGTTTGCTAATTTTTTTGTGGATTTAAGTATATAGTTAAGAGCAATATTGATATCTAGCTTTCTTAATTAGTGCTGCCTTTTTTTCAGCTTTAGTTTCAGTATCAGGGTAATACTAGCTTCATATAATACTTTGGGGGAGTAGTTCCATCTTCTCTAATTTTTTCTCTTTTTTTGAAGGAGATTGTGTGGATATTATCTGTTCTTTAAATATCTGAGAGAATTCATCAGTGAACCCATGTGAGCCTAGAATTTCTTTATAGGAAGTTTATTTACTACTAATTTAATTTCTTTACGTGGTATAGATGTATTCTCTAGCTTTTATTTTCTGAAAAAGTCTTACATTCCCTTTAATTTTTACATTTTAAAAAATAAACCTATAATTTACATATAGAAGAAGTCATGCTTTTATAGGAAAATTATGCGAGTTTTGTAAGCACCACTACCACCAAGTAAAAGGACAATTCCATCACATAAAAGCATTTCTGGGTTCTTGTTTTTTGTCAATCCTTCTCTCTACCCCCAACCTCTGGCAAACAATGCTCTCTGTATATAGTTTTGTTGTTGCAAGAATGTCATATAAATGAAAGCATATGTGCATACATTGTCTTCTGCAGAGCAGGAATTCTTAAGTTTGATGGTGTCCAATTTTTGTGGTATATGGATCATGCTCTTGGTGTCATGTCTAAGAAATGTTTGCCTAATCCACAGTCACACAAACGTTTTCATATTTTCTTCTAGATGTGTTTAAATGTTAGAGTTTACATTTAGGTCTATGATTTGTTTTGAATAAAATTTTGTATATAGTGCAAGTTATGATTTGAGATTTTTTTGCATATGAATGTCTGCTTTTTCCAGCACCATTTGTTGTAAGACTATTATTTTAACATTGAATTGCCTTTATACTTTTGTTGAAAAACACCTGACCATAAAGTGAGGATTTATTGTTAGACACTTCATTCTGTTTCATTGATAAAGGTGTCTTTTTTTTTTCTGCTAATGCCTCGTGTTTTGCATACTACAACTTTCAGTCAGCTAGAATAAGTCCTTCTAACTTTAGTCTTCTATTTTCAAAACTATTTTAATAAAAGGAAAAATATTCACTATCTTTTACCCTTCAACATAAATATTATAATAAGCTCATGTATTTAAAAAAATATATTCTGTAAGAATTTTGATTGGAAGTGTATTCAATCTATACGGCATTTTGGGGAGAATTGGTACTTAAGTATATTGAATCTCCTCATCTATGTCATAGTATATTTCCTCATTTGTTTATTTCTTCATTAATTTCTGTTAGCATCACTATTTAGTATTCAGTATACAGATAATGCACATATTTTTCTGGATCAATACCTAAGCATATGATGTTTATTATTGCTGTTGAAAACTGGTTTCTAAAATTTTAGTTTCCAATTGTTTCTTGTGACATATAAAAACACACAACTTATTTTTATCACAACCTAGTTTTTTGTGACCTTCCTATAACTCACTTATTAATTCTAATTGCTATGGTTTACATTCTTTGCATATTCTACATATACAATGAAGTTTGGTTCTTTATTTCCTATCTTTATGGCTTTTATTTCTTTTTCTTGCCATTTTTCCTTGGCTAAGATCTCTAGTACAATGCTGAATTGAAGAGGTGAAAGTAAATACATTTGTCTTGTTTCCCTTCATACTTAAAAGATTTTTCTGCTGGCAGAAAATTTGAAACGGACAGCTTCATTTTCTTTTTTAGCAATTTGAAGATGTTATTCCATTTTGTCTTGTCTTTCCTATTTTTTTCCTCTGTGGATTTTTTTAAAATATTTCTTCCTTTGTACTTAATATGTTTTTTTCTCTGATTAATTTTAATATTATCTTGTTAATTTGTTTCAATGTTTTGAGTGTGATTTTTCTTAGTTTTATTTGTATTTATTCTGTGAGAATTTGTTGAGTTTCTTGGATGTGTTGGGTTATTCTTTTCATGAAATATGGAAAATATTCAGTCATGTTTTTCTCTTCCTTCCTCCCTCTCCCCATTTCTGAGACTTCAATTACTTGAATGTTAGGCCCACATGATATTGCTGCATATCTATGGGATCTCCAGGCTTTTGTTTGTTTGTTTGTTTTTTACTCTTTGTCCCTATTTTGGATAATATCTAATGTCATGTATTCAATTTGTTTGGACTTTCTTTCTATGTCTACTTTGCTATTAACTCCATACAGTGAATTTTTCACTTCAAATATAACTTTTTAAACTCTAGAGGTTCCATTAAGTTCATTATTGTATCTTGCATTTTTCTCTTCATTATTTATATTTTCCTTTAAAACTTTGAGTATATTCATAATATTTATGATACTTGAAAATTCCATCATCTTTCTCATTTTAGGTTATATTTACATTGTTGGATTTTTCTTTCGTTTTTGGGGATCACATTTTCCTGCTTGTTCATGCATCTAGTAATTTTTTTATTGGATGCTGGACATTGTTATTCTTACCCTGATAAGTGGTGGATTTTGTTGTGTTTCTTTAAACCATGTTGGAATTTTTTCTCTCAGGTAGTTGGATTACATGAAAATGGCTTGATCCTTTTAAGAATTTCTTTTGAGCTTTTTTGCTGTAATTGGTTTATAGTAGTCTTTACTTGATTTAGTTCCGTTACCAATGTGAAAACCTTCTTGGGTCTCTTTGGAATACTCTGTGTATTCAATAAGGTCTCCCTATTCTGACTGTTGGGTATTCAAACAATTCCCATCTATGCGCTTGGAATTTTTGTTTTTTAGCTTAGAGCTTCCCGTGCAATTGTTCTTTTTTTTTTTTTTCTTACTAGTTGCTGATTAACCCAATCTTGTGGAATTTCACCCTTTATATGTGCAATTTTCAGCTCAGTGAAGAGCCCATTCGATGCCTCTCTAATACCCTTCCTGTGCAGAATCCAGGATTTTTTCTGCATAGTTTCCTTTTCTCCAGTACTCTGCCATGGGCATTGTAACCACCTTGGGTTCTTTGAAATCTATTCTCTATATCCTCAGTTCAATTCTCCACTTTTGCACTGCAAACTGGAAATTACATCTAGGAGAAAACTTTTGGTCATTTTAAGACTCATCGAATTTGTTTCATGTCTTTCAAAGATCACAGTCCTGAATTTCCATTGTTTCAATATCTGAAACCAGTTTTTTCATATATTATGTCCAGTTTCTTAGTTGTTTATAGTGGGAGACCAAGTCTTGATGAGATTACACATACATAGATGGAAACCGCAATGCCTAATTTTATTTATTTTCTGTTTTTCTGAACTTCTGAGTGACTTTCTTGCTAATATCTTCTACCTCATTAATTGTTTTCAACCTTGTTCAGTCCGGGGCTTAACCTATCTATTTTGTTTCCTTATTTGTTTTTTGTTTGTTTGTGTTTGTTTTTGTTTTCTTGAAATGGAGTTATGCTCTTGTTTGCTCAGGCTAGAGTGCAGTGGCACAATCTCGGCTCACTGCAACCTTCAGCTCCCATGTTCAAGCGATTCTCCTGCCTCAGTCTCTAGAGTAGCTGGTATTACAGACACCTGCTACCACGACAGTCTAATTTTTTGTACTTTTTTAGTAGAGATGGGGTTTTACCATGTTGGCCAGGCTAGTCTTGAACTCCTGACCTCAGGTGATTCACCCCCCTCAGCCTCCCAAAGTGCTGGGATAACAGGTGTGAGCCACAGCACCTGGCCTTCTTCTTCTTATTATTTTTTAATGTCTATATATTTTCTTTTTATTTTCAGTGTCACTATGGGGACTTTTTGACATCCATTCATTTTGATTTTGTATCTTACTGTTTTTACATCTTTTTCATTTTTAATGGATGCTTCTCTTTAATTATCTTTTTGAGCATCCCAACAATAATAATTAATTCTATCTGTGAACTAACTTTTAATTTACAAGGAATTATGTAGAGTTTATTTTGTTGCTGTCTTTTTTATTATTAATTTTATTCACATTTTATAATTTTGGTTGGAAATGCTTTCGTCTATTTTCGTTGTTGTTTAACTTTATTTTCCCTCCCTACATGTCTGGTAAGTTAGAACCTCCATCCAGAAGCAATTTTTTTTTTTTAACTTGTCACTTGGTTGCAAAAGAAGCAGTTCTTGAAATGACTTAGGAGTCTCCTTTCTGTGGTTACATCAGACATAATGTAGATTTTTATCATTGTGTTTAGTGGGTAATAAACACAGTTTGCATCACAAGCTATGCCATTTTTCTCTTTTCTTCCCAGTTCTATTACCTTTAAAGCATCATATCATAAGCAGTTATGTTTTTGCCAGATATTTTGGTTTAATTTTCTTTGCTGTGACGGCAGTCCTGGTTTTTCATTTTGTTTGACGTGATTTTTAAAATTAAATGCTTTATTGATGTATAACTGGTATTAATTAAACAGTATATCCTTAAAATGTACAATTTGATGAGTTTGGGCGCATATATATTCACACTCCTGTAACCATCACCACAATTTTAATGGTGAACCTCTCAAGTTACCTTATAACTCTTTGTAATCTATTCCTCCATCCTTCCACTGCATAACCACTTATCTTTATTATATAATTATATGTTAGCTTTGTATCTTTTTAGAACTTTATATTAATAGAATAATATAGTGTAAACTTTTTTGTGTTTTGCTTCTTTGACTCAGCAGAATTATTTTTTAAATTCTTTCATGTTGTGCATGTAACGGTTTCTCTTTGTTACTGAGAAGTACACTGTTATATGGATATGCTACAGTAGTTTATGGATTGGCTTGTTCATAAATATTTAGATTGTTTACAAGTTTTGGCTATTACAAATAAGGCTGCTATTAATACCTGTGAACATTTTACATAAACATGCTTTTGTCACCAAGAAAATGTGAAAAATGTCTCCAGGGTATGTCAGAGAACTTCATGGAGCCCCTTCCATTACAGGCCTGGAGACCTAGGAGGCAAAAATGGTTTCCCAGGCTGGGTTCAGGTTTCCTCTGCTGTGTGCAGCCTTGGGACTTGGTTCCCTGTGTCCCAGCCACTATAGCCATGGCTGAAAGGGGACAATGTACAGTCCAGGCCATTGCTTTAGAGGGTGCAAGCCCCAAGCCTTGGCAGTTTCCATGTGGTGTTGAGCTTGTGAGTGCATAGAAGTCAAGAATTAAGGTTTAGCAATCTCCATCTAGATTTCAGAGGATGTATGGAAACACCTGGATGTCTAGGCAGACATCTGCTTCAGGGGTGGAGCCCTCATGGAGAACTTCTGCTAGGGCAGTACAGAAGGGAAATGTGGGGTTAGAGCCCCAACACAGAGTCCCCACTGGAGTACTGCCTAGTGGAGCTGTGAGAAGAGATCCACCATCCTTCAGACCCCAGAATGGCAGATCCACTGACAGCTTATACCCTGCACCTTGAAAAGTCACAGGCACTCAATGCCAGCCTGTGATAGTAGCTGAGAGAGGGGCTGTACCCTGAAAAACCGTGGAGGCGGAGCTGCCCAGGCGGTGGGAGCCTACCTCTTGCATCAGCATAAACTATATGTGAGACATGGTGTCAGAAGAGTTTATTTTAGAGCTATAAGATTTTACTGCCCTGATAGAATTCAAACTTGCATAGGGCCTGTAGCCTCTTTGTTTTGGCCAATTTCTCCCATTTGGAATGGGTGTATTTTCCCAATGCTTTCATCCCCATTGTATCTAGGAAGTAACTAATTTGCTACTGATTTTACAGCTTATAGACAGGGATTTACCTTGTCTCAGAAGAGACTTTGAACTTGGACTTTGAGTTAATGCCGAAATTAGTTAAGACTATAGGGGGATTTTGGGAAGGCATGATTGGTTTTGAAATGTGAGGATATGATATTTGGGAGGGATCAGGGGCAGAATGATATGGTTTGGCTCTGTGTTCCCACCCAAATCTCATCTTGAACTGTAGCTCCCACAATGCCCAGGTGTTGTGGGAGGGATCCAGTGGGAGGTAATGAATCATAGCAGGTGGTTTTTCTGTGCTGTTCTTGTGTCAGTGAATAAGTCTCATGAGATCTGATGGTTCTATAAAGGGCAGTTTCCCTTCAAATGCTCTCTTGCCTGCCACCACATAAGCCTTTGCTCTTCCTTTGCTTTCCGCCATGATTATGAGGCCTTCCCAGCCATTTGGAAAACTGTGAGTTCATTCAACCTCTTTCCTTTATAAGTTAACCAGTCTCATGTATGTCCTTATGACAGCATAAGAATGGACTAATACAACAGGCTAATAGACATCAAAAATAGTTAAATTCATATGGCATATTTCTGGTTACAAAAACATCACCAACTTCTAAAAAAAGACTAAACACTTCTAGTACTAAACATTGAGGTAAATATGAGTTATTGTATTAGTCCATCCTTGAATTGCTATAAAGAAATACATAACACTAGGTAATTTACAAAGAAAGAGGTTTAATTGGCTCATGGTTCCACAGGGTGTACAGGAAGCATGATGCTGGCATCTGCTTGACTTCTGGGGAGGCGTCAGAAAACTTACATTCATAATGGAAGGTGAAGGGGGAGCTGGCACTTCACATGGTCAGAGGAGAAGCAAGAAACAGAATGAGGGGGGAGGTGCTACACACATTTAAACAGCCAGATCTCATAAAAACTAACTCATTATCATGAGAGGAACAGCACCAAGGGGTTGATGCTATACCACTCATGAGAAACACCTCCATGATCCAATTGCTCCCACTAGCCCCTCTGTGCAACATTGGGGATTACAATTTGACATGAGATTCAAGTGGGAACACAAACCCAAACCATATCATTCTTCCCAAGGCTGTCCTTCTCACACTGCAATTCTATCATGACTTTCAAACAGTTCCCCAAAGTCTTAATTTATTCCAACATTAACTCAAAAGTTCAAAGTCCAAAGTCTCATCTGATACTTGTGAGCCTGTAAAATAAAAACCAGATTAGTTGCTTTCAAGATATAATGGGGGTAAAGTTATTGGGTCAATACTCCCACTCCAAAAAGAAATCAGCAAACAGAAAGGGGCTAACTGGCCCCATGCAAGTTTGAAGCCCAGCAAAGAAGTCATTAAATCTTAAAGCTTCTTTGACTCCATGTCCCAAATCCAGGGCACTCTAGTGTGAGGGATGGGCTCCCAAGGCCTTGGAAAGCCCCATCTTTGTGGCTTTGAAGGGTTGAACAGCTGTGGCTCCTCTCACAGGCTGGTGTTAAGTGCCTGTAGCTTTTCCAGGCACAGGGTGGAAGGTTTCAGTAGATCTACTTCTGATGTCTGGAGGATAATGGCTCTCTTCTCACAGTTCCACTAGAGAGTGCCCAGTGGGGACTCTGTGGGGGCTCCAAATCCACATTCTTCCTCCTCACTGTCCTAGTAGAGGTTCTCTATGAGTGTGCCGCTGTCTAGGTTAAGGATCCCAAGCTTCCACTCTTGTACTCTGTGCATACACAGGTTTAACGCCATTGGGAATCCACCAAGGATTATGACTTGTACCCTCAGAAACAGTGGCCAGAACTGTACCTGTGGCCCCTTTTAGCCATGACTGGAGCTGGAGCAGCTGGGATGCTGGGAGCAGAGTCTTGAGGCTGCCCAGGTTATTGGGGCCCTGAGCCTGTCCTAAGAAGCCATTCAGTCTTCCTAGGCCTCCAGGCCTGTGATGGGAGGAGCTGCTGCAAAGGTCTATGAAATATCTTTGAGGCCTTTTTACCATTGTCTTGGCTATCAACACTTGCCTTTTTAGTTACACAAATTTCTCTAGCAAGCGGTTACTCAGTAGCCCACTTAAATTCTCCTTTTTATACCACATGGCTAGGTTGCAAATTTTCCAATCTTTTACTTTCTGCTTCCATTTTAAATAAAAGTTTCAACTTTAAGAAATTTCTTTGCTCATGCATATGAGCCTAGAATGTTAGAAGCAGCTATGCCACATCTTGAATGCTTTGCTGCTTAGAAATTTCTTCCATCAGGTACCCTAAATCATCATTCTTAAGTTCAAAGTTCAACAGATCTCTAAAGCAGACACAATGCAGCCAAATTCTTTGTTAAGGCATAACAGAAGTGACCTGATATGGTTTGGCTATGTCCCCACTCAAATCTTATCTTGAATTGTAACTCCTACAATTCCCATGTGAGACCCATGGGTCGTGGGAGGAACCTGGTGGGAGGTCATTGAATCATGGTGGCTGGTGTCTCCTGTGCTGTTTTTGTGATAGTGAGTGGGTCTCACAATACCTGATAGTTTTAAAAATGGGAGTTTCCCTGCATAAGCTCTCCTCTCCTTGCCTGCTGCCATCAATGTAAGATGTGACTTGTCCCTCATTGCCTTCTGCCCTGATTGTGAGGCCTCCCCAGCGATGTGAAACTGTAAGTCCATTAAACTTCTTTTTCTTTCTAGTCTTGGGTATGTCTTTACTGGCAACATGAAAATGGACTAATACATGACCTTTGCTCCAGTTCCCAATGAGTTTCTTATTTCCATTTGAAACCTGATCAGCCTGGACTTCACTGTCCATATCATTATCAACATTTTGGTTACAATCATTTAACCAGTCTCTAAGACAGTCCAAACTTTCCCTTACCTGCCTATATTCTTCTGAACTCTGTAAACTTTTCCAGCCTCTGCCCACTACCCAGTTCCAAAGCTGCTTTCACATTTTTACGTGTCCTTATAACAGTGCCCTACTTCTTAGTACCAATTTTGTGTATTAGTTTGTTCTCACATTGCTATAAAGAAATACCAGAGTTTGGGTAATTTATAAAGAAAAGAAGCTTAACTGGTGCACAGTTTCTGTGGAACCCTGAGCCTATTGCGGGAGGCCTCAGGAAACTTACAATCATGGCAGAAGGTGAAGGATAAGCGTGGACTTCACTTGGCCAGAGCAGAAGCAAGAGAGACTGAGGCGAAAGGTACCACACACTTTTAAAAAAGCAGATCTCATGAGAACTTACTATCATGAGAACAGCACCAAAGGGATGGTGCTAAACCATTCATGAGAAATACTTCCACAATCCAATCACTCCCACCAGGCCCCACCTCTAACATTAAGAATTACAATTTGATATGAGATTTTGGAGGAGGACACTTTTCTAAAACATACCAGCTATACATACGTTTAAAACAGATAAATAGAAACAAGTAAGATAACGATCTACCTAACTATTTCAGTTCAGGTTGGTGGGTTGCTGGCACCTATCTTGACAGCTAAGGGCACAAGGCAGGAACCAACCCTAGAAAGGATACCATTCCATTGCAGGGTGCACTCACACACACAGTCACTCAGACTCGGACAGTTTGGACATGCCCACTAAACCAATGTGCACATCTTTGGGATGTGGAAGGAAACCAGAATACCCAGAGAAAACCCACAAAGACATGGAGAGAATGTACAAACTCCAAATAGAGACAGTGACCCCAGCTGGGAAGTGATTTTTTATTTCTCATCGAATTTACAGCAAAATGATTTTGAACAAAATAACTTTATTTGAGGAGCTGCTATACCATTTTTGGAAAAAAATGTAATTTTAATGGGAAAAATGGATCTGAAATTTCTAGAACTTACCACTTTGTTAAAATAAAGTGTTTACTATAATTATGAAATGCTTAACTGTTGCTATTAGATTGTCTTCTATTTTATTTTGGTTAGATGGCAATCTTCAAGTATACCATCAATATGTAAAGAAAACAGGGGAGATGAGAATAAGTGAGGGGCTTGCTCTACTGTTCTTTTTCTTTTTGGCATTTTATTTGATCTTTATTCTTCTGCAAAGGTGTGTCCTGTGATGTTTTAAATAATCACAAAATATACTTCTTAAATCCCATAACACTTATCCAGACTCCAATTTATAACCTTTAAATGGCTGTTGAACATTCTTATTTGTATCGTGAGCTGTGCTTCAAACTCACCGTGTCCTGCATGGAATTCATTAAGAAGCACACTTTTCTGACATTGTCACTTATTAAAACAGCACCATCATTTTTGTAGTTTTATAGACTCAAAATCTACTATCTTTGGCCTCTTCTTTTCCTCCACCATTCTCTTCCCTCCTTTCATTTATTCTACTAACAACAATGTGTCACATTTTGTCATGCGAATTTTTGAGTTAGCTGATCTTGAAGAGCCATTTGAGTTCTAACTACTATCCTATAATTCTTATAATAAGATTTTTAAAATGTATTTGTTCCCTTCAAGTTAATTGCCACTGTTATAACCTTAGTTCTAGTCTTTCCATTTCAATGAAAATTAAATAAATTGCCACCTACATAGCTTTCCCTTATTCCAACCTTAGCCACATCCCCATGCCCCAACTAAATTAATTCTGCATATCATCTCCTGATTAGTGTTTATAACGTGTATCTTATGTTACTCTGACTCAAGAACCTGAAAAAATCCCAAGTTTTTAGCGCAGAATTTCCGGAAATATATCCCTGGTTTGCTAATAGTTACTTTCACTCATATCATACATGCAAACACACAAATACACATATGCATAGTTCTATAGTAAAAAGCATCTAAACAAGTAGGTTATAAAAATTTAGGCCCCTCATTTTAAATGAAGAACTTCTTGGGCTCCTTGGGCTTTTTTATGTATTAATTATCTAGAGGGAAATTACGTAGAAATTCAGCATTTCTCAGATATATTTTAATCTTGTTTTGGTCCCAGAGTATTTTGTGGCACCAAGTGCTTCAGGTAAATCACACAGGAAATGCTCTATTAGAACATTAGTTCTAACCTCCTATGTCTTGCCAGTGCATCTTATTGTTGTGTCCTAATATATACTTCCATCTTTTTCATGCTCAAATTAGGTAAGGATATCTATTGACATTCTCTGAGAAAAATTGTTGACTGGCCCCTTTATGATGCCTTCCAACTCCCTTTTGCCTTTACTTAGTCTCCCAAAAACTTTGTATTCCTTTACCAGCTGACAACCTCCCTTATAGCTAGGCACTGATCCTATGACAGAGTCCTTGCAGAAAACCAAAGTTTTCAAGTTAGGAAAACTCAAAACTTGAATGAAAATACAATGCCTCACTAGAAGAAGGCTTCTGTCTCTCTACCTAATCACTTCTTCTTCCGGCCTAGAGAACATGCCTAGCATGTCTGGAGGGGTAGAAAGGATCTGCGTTTGTGAGGTGGTAAGTGTAGAGAACTGTGCCCTGAGCAGGGTTAGCTCAAGGTCCAACGCCATTCACTTATGGCATCGTGGAATTGTGGAGTGTGGCAGCCCCAGCCTCAAGATCATCAAGCCTCTGAACCAGTTGTAGCAATTTCTCCCCTCTGAATTTGTTTTAAATGAGAAATACTGGTCTTTGCAGAAACTGGAGTTCCATTTTCTTGTGTAAGGTCCTTTATTAGGATTTTCTCTTATTTGTACCAATTGTAATTCTAGCTTAGTCACTTCCTATCACACTGTACCATTGCGTGTAACTTTCTATCTTTGCATGCAGTATTTACCCATTCCCTGAATGATAAGGATCCTCCTGGTCAACTTTCTGAGTCCTGCTCAAGCACTGCCTATTTATGAAGTCTTTCCTAGCAATTTCTACCTGCCATGTCTTATTAAATAGTTTGTCCTCATTGTTTGTACTGTATGATGAATATCTTTGTACTGCCATATGATGTAGAGCCACACTACTTTGGGAAATTATGTGCATGTTTGCTTTTTCCTAGTTGGATTCTCAGTGTTCATTAGAGCGATAGTAGGAGATTGTTATATACTTCTTTTTTACATTATGCAACCTATATATGAAAAGGATTTGGTTAATTAATTTCAGGATATATTTTACTCAAAATAGTCTCCATTATCTTTTTTGTCAATTTGTTGATTAAACAACAAATATCTGGAATAGTCACCATATTTAATTCAGGCATGTAACAAGTTTTAAAAAATAACTTATTGAGATATAATTTACAAAGTATATAGTTCACCTATTTAAACTATATAATTTAATTTTTTAAGTATATTTAAAGCATTGTACAACCATTATGGTCTTTATAAGTTTTATGCATTTCTTAATTAGTGGAAATATAGGTAATAGTTTGTGACTTAATGAGTCTTTGTTGACTGTTTAATGATATAAAATACAAAATTAAGGGGTCATATAGGCAGTCCTGGTATACATAGAATAACTCAAGAATAAGCACATTACAGACTCATTCTAGTTGACTTAATGGAAACATTGTTTAAATCATAAGCTAATAATTAAGTAAGTGTGTTCAAATATTCAGATATTTATCTCACCACATGAGCAAAATATGATTGATTTAAAAGTTTACTTTCTTTTGGGTTTTTCTCTTGCAGTTCTCTGATAATTCACTTTTACCTCTATCCCTCAAATATAACTTGAACTTGCTTTCACTTTATACTGTGGGCTCATCTCAAATTATTTCTTGTGTGAGATCCAAGAATCCTCTCTTGGGGTCTGGACTGGGATCCCATTCTAGTAACATGGGTAACCTGGGGACCCCATACTTGCAACTGGTGTCTGAAGTAAAGGAAGTCTTGTGGGGATGAACACTTGAAACTGGATTCTAACATTAACTCCTGGTAGTTAGTGTCAAAATTGAATTGAATTGCAGGATACTCAGTGTCAGATTATTGGAGAATTAGTTGACGAAAAAAACCCTCTCAATATACTAGATTCCCTTCTTTTGACAAATCACTAGAAATACTAAAGAAAAAAATGAACATCCATGGAGTAATAACAAGAAAGGTGTCTTTGGTGAACTAAAAATTACAGCAAATTTCTAAAGACAAAAAGTAGATGGTGTTGGATTTATAAAGTAATTCATTCTCTAAAATATACACATTTTAGAGACTGTTTTAAACAGTTTAATAAATTGCTTAAATAGTTGTAATGCTCAATAACCAGAGGTGGGGGTTTTAGAGGGTGTGAGAAACCAGCTCCTTAGAACAAACATGCTCAGTATGGTTGAGCGCATTAAATGTATAATAGCTGCTCAGTTCACCCATTTCCTTTAACTCCAACATTTGTCCTAGGTAGTATCTAGGATACACTAAGTGTAAATGCATGGCTTGATAGAAGAGCCATGCTAGTTTCCATGCATAAATATTATTTACCTTGGTCTTAACTTTTAAAAATATACAATATCTGGCACTGAATCAAAAATTATCAGACTCACACACACGAACACACAGAGAAAGAGAGAGGTAGACAGAGAGAGAGAAAGAGAGAAACAAACAAAAAATAACCTTATGTTAAGAAAATAGAACCAGACCCACAGATGATCCAGCTGTCAGAAACCGTCTATATTAATATGTTAAGAAATTTAGTAGAAAAGGTGGGCACATGCATGAAAAGATAAACAATTTTGAAGGAGCTGCAAACTATAAAAAAAGACAAGTGAAATGCTTGAAATGAGAACTACAATATCAGAGATACATAAGCCTTAATCAAAATATATGGTAAATTGCTAAGTGTGACTCACAAAAATCTAAATTGATGAAAATCAAACTTTTTTTATTATGAACTTTTTTTTTCTTAGGATGCCAGGCTTTTAATATACACATTTGCACATTGCAACAAGAAAGAAAGTATAAAACCTAAGTGAGTACCAATTTCACAAGGTTAGTTGCTAAGAATTATTCGGTCTTCCAAACTTCTGACTCAAATGCCAGGTGCGTGAATTCCTCTTTTCTATGTATCATACCCGAAGCCACTCTGCCAGATTTTAAACATTACTTTCCTATTGTGCTCTGAAATATATAACCATAGCCAACTTTGCTGAGCATACCAAATGTGAAGTCAAGCGAGTCTTTGTTTGACATCCAGTTTGTCTGGCATCTGACATTAGCATTGCTAAGTACCTAATTGCTAAGTGCTACCAATTCAGATACTGTACATCATTCATGGAGTCTGGCAACTATTTTATTTTAAAGGAAGGTAATAAATAGTATTTTACAGAATATCAGGTATAATGAAACACGCACTTGGCTAGTTAAGTGAACTGGTTTCAGATATATACACATACATGTATTCACACACATATATTCACACATGTAGATATACTTAGTAAATAAATTACAGGAAATGAAAGTTGTTAAATATTAAAGTGGTTTAATAATGATAATATTGGAATTATTTTTAGATTTTTCAATATAAATTTTTAAAATAAGCTGGATTTGTTCAATTTTGTCTGAAGAAAAGAGCTAAGGTTAGATATTTTCTCAAAGTCAGTCATCTAATAGTATAATAATAAAGAAAATATTATGCACAGAAGAAATTCACAAAGGAAAGAGAAAAGTGCAATGTGACATTACAGAATAAAATGTAAAATGAAAAAACTAATTTGGTAAAAATCGTTCTACATGCATGGACCAGTGTGTACAGTAAGTTGTATACACAGTGTAATCCTCAAGGTTGCAAGGTTTAAGGATGAGAGTATGTGCACTGAAGCTTACCTGAAAAGATTCTGCTAGGAGTGGTGAAACAGGGTTGGCAAGTCGTGATAGGCCATGGTTCATTGAAAAAGACCAGTCTTCACAGAGTGAGTATAAATTGGGGCCCATAGGAGAGTTTACTTGACTATATCACATGTGAGCCTCAGCTTGTAGAGGATGAAGACAAATATGTGCAATCTAAAGATGGGGTTAGGCTGGGCATGGTGGCTTGTGTCTATAATCCCAGCACTTTGGGAAGCCGAGGTGGGCGGATCACTTGAGGTCAGGAGTTAGAGAGCAGCCTGGTCAAAATGGTGAAACCCCTTCTCTACTAAAAATAAAAATATCAGTGGGGCATGGTCAAAATGGTGAAACCCCTTCTCTACTAAAAATAAAAATATTAGTGGGGCATGGTGGTGGGTGCCTGTAATCCCGACTACTTGGGAGGCTGAGGCAGGGGAATACCTTGAACCTGGGAGGCAGAGGTTGCAGTGAGCTGAGATTGCACCATGGTACTCCAGCCTGGGCAACAAAAGCAAAACCCTGTCTCAAAAAACAAAACAAAACAAAAACAAACAAAAAATGTTTGTGACAAAATACTTAAAACAAGAAGCCTCTGGAATTGGCTTTATGTTTCTGAGATTTGTAGTGAAGTAGCTAAAACAACATCTGATTAGGCTACTGCAATATGTGTCTTTCCTTCTTCAAAATTCTGTTCGTCTCTATGATTTCTATATTGAGTGGTTGTTTACTAAAATCCCTGACAGAATAAATTCATCTGATTTTTTAAAAATCATATTACTTTCAAAGGTAGAGTTTAAAAATTACTGGTTCAATTTTTCCATAAATTGTTTGTTGTGTTTGCATTTTAAATTATAAAGACAAAGTTTAAGATCTAAATCCAGGAGACAGTGATGACATTGTGTCAGCGTTTAATGAAAAAAAGACAGAGAGACAAAGAAATGGAGATAGGGAAGGGAAGGGAGGCGAGGGGTAGGGAGGGTAGGGAGGGAGGGGGAGGGAGGGAAAGGGAGGGGAGGAGAAATAGAAATTGGTGAAAATAATCAACTGCATGACTTGGGAGTGGACTGGGACATATGCTTTGCCATGTGTAATTTTCCTCATCTTGGTGCACTCTTGGATATCATTTGAAGTTTAGGTTTAATCTGTTTTAGGAGTAAAAAGATGAGCCAAACAGCCTTTCAATATTCTTTGCATCCTATGATAGCTTGTGCTTTCATCTGTACTGTTATTTAAGGAAAATTACAGCAGGTGAAAAGAGGGTGCATACATTCTAATAACTACATATTTTGAGATCCTGATTTTGTCCGTCTTCACTTACATAAGAACACATCTAAGAAATATAATTGTATTTTAATCACCCTCCAAAATAGCTGTTTGCTCATATAAAGAACTTATGCCGGTTACTGCAATAGTTAATTGCATCTTCATTGTCAATGTACTTGCCACTGAATGTGTACGTTTTCTGCAGATGGGAAAATAATATTTCTTTTGAAAACTTTACCCTGTGTTCTCAGGGGTATATTTGGGCAAAGGTAAAATGTCATAACCCAAAGGTCTCCAACAAAAGTATGCACTGCCTAGAGACACCATTATTGAAGAAATATGGCATTGTGGACTGCCAAGAAAAAATTCAGCATCCAAGTCTGAGTGAGGATTGTTGTATTTCATTGTGTATGAAACTTGCCCACCAGAGGCTCTCACTGCATGCATACATTTCACTATGAAAACAAACTCTCATTCCTCTTATCTACTTCTTCCTTCTCAAACAATAGAATAAAGAATTAACTACTAGAGTAAAATTAATAAGTCTTGTACAGGCACTTATCTATTCTTATTTATTCATTGATTTGGCAATTGTTTATGGAGAAAAAATGCAAAAGTAGAGGTTACAAAACTGCAAAGAATTTTAAGACAAAGTTAAAATATAGATTGAAAGATAAGACACATAAGGAAATTTGAAAGGCAAATGAAACTAGAAATTTCTATATTACATAGATTTTCTTTTTCATATCATTGCCTAATCTGAATAAAGAATTGGCAAGATTTTAACAAGTGTGTATTAGGTCAATTAATGCTAGCTGATATAACAAACAGCTCCCCCCAAATCTCAACAGCTCAACAAAATAAAAATTTCATTCCACAGTCTTATGCAGGCCAGGCAGCTCTGATTGACAGGTTTTACTAAAATAATAGGTAGAAATAATAAAATACAGCATCAGCTCTCTCTTTAGCATAGTCACAATGTGAACACATGGACACAGGGAGGGGAACATCACACACTGGGGCCTGGGGGGTGGGGGGCTAGGGAAGGAATAGCAGGGGGATTGGGGAGAGATAGCATTAGGAGAAATACCTAATGTAGATGACGGGGTGATGGATGCAGTAAACCACCGTGGCACGTGTATACCTATGTAACAAACCTGCACAATCTGCACATGTACCCCAGAACTTAAAGTACAATAAATAAGTCTTTATGAAAAGAAAATTTAAAACAATTTGTCTCTTTGAGGAATATGGTTTCTGCAAGTGAAAGCCATGGCTTGGAAATAATGTCTCTGCTATGGAATTTAAAATTTATTCAAATATTAGACTCACTTCTTGATTCCAGGCTACAGTCTTCCTCCCCCTCAGGTAAGAAGTGGTGACTCTGGGACCAAAAGTGAAACACATGGGCTAGGAAGCTTTTAAGTCAGCCTGAACATTGTCTCATTCCATCTACATTCATCCATGTCCTCATTAAATGTTTGGCTATGGTTTCCAGTTTCCTAAGATGATCCTTTCTTTTGTTACCTAAATAAAAATCCCTGAAACATGTATTTGGATGTTCACTGATATATTACAAACCAGTACATACATAAACATACACTGCACATGTATAGTATGAGAAGACCAGCCTCTTTCTCAATATCCCTGCAGGTGCTTAACAGGTTTTTATTTACCTGGTCACTTCTGCTATATATTATTTTCCTACTTTATTTTTGATTCCTCAGTTTATATTACCCCTCTGTGGCCATTTATCTTCCTCTGCCCTATATTACTCACCTAAAGGTGAAATATTATCCTTCCTTTTCTATCTTCAGCAATGCCAATAGGTGAATGACATGTTAATAGCTGTTTTAGTAAGTTTGGTGCTGCCTCAATGAACATGAAGGGGAGGAGAATTTGAGGACTGCATGGAGCAGGAAACAATTTAAGATTAAATATTAGAGGTCAATATTTTAAACATAGCAGCCATTTTCTACTGTAAAGAATTTTTCACTTGCCTTGTCCTCCTAGGCCTTGGTTTACTGCCTTTCCTCCCAATCTTCACCACAGTGATATTTCTCCTCCTTCTTTCAAATTTTCTCTGAGTTTCAGAGTTCTCAAATTCTTATCTAACCTACTCATAAGTAGAAACTAAAATTCCTATTTCCTCTCCCTCTCCTCTTTTTGCCTCCCCCCCTTTTCCCCCTCCTTTCCCCTTCTTTCTCTTCTCCTCCTTCTCCTTCTTCTTTACATTTTTTTTGCAAGACTTAATTCCCCTTACTTAAAACTTTTCTACTGGGCTGCCTATGCCTAAGAATAGAGTTCTTCAATTTTATAAGTAAAATCCATTATGGTGTTTTCCCTGAAAAAAATGAGTAATCGTTTCCATGAGTAGAATTCCACTTTATTCTTAGATCAAAACTCCTCCAGTTGTAGTCAACTTCTAAATTAACTGTTTTACCTTCATCATAGTTACATAGATAGATGATGGAAAGAGATACACACACACACACACACACACACACACACACACACACACACACACACGTTTTATTTTCTCTGTATCTGTGCCTGGCCTGGGGATGGAGGAATCAAGGTATGCTTTCCTTGGGGTGTGATGTGAAAGTGATTCCTGAAGGATAAGAAGGAGTTTGAGGAGGGTAGCTGAATCCTTTGGAGTAGCTGAGGTCTTTAAAGAATCAAATTCTTGTTAAGCGAAGAGCTAGGGTTAAAAATTGAATTCCTGTCACCTAAAATTGGTCGAAGATTCTTGAGTTTGGAAAATTACTATTATTTATGGGATTGTAATAATATGTAAACATTTTTCTGAAAATCTCTTAAAACAACAAAGAATAATAAATATATTTTGGCACTCAGAATTATGAAAATATGCAGGCTCTGTTTTATGAAAGAATTTAGTAGAGAGGTTGCAGAACTAATTTGGCCTTATCTGAACATAGCTGCAAAATGTCAGAGGTTCAGGAATATCGATTTTATACCGTGTACTATGAAAAAGGGATAAGTCATCACACAGTGAGGAGTAACATCCATTCTGTTGAAATCTTACGCTTACTCACAATCAGTTCAACACATATTTAAAGTGCATTATGCAATACATTAAAAATAATGATTTTGAGACAAATTAAGTCATAACAGCCACAAATCAGTTGGCCCACACAGTTAATATGTTGATTAATGTCCTGTTAAGACTGAGACACTCATGTTTATCTCATTATTCAACCCAGTGTTTTTCCACAGCTATTGAATAAAAATGTAATTATTGCTCTAAATTATGTTATTATTAACTTTCACATGGTGTTTCTTGATAAACAGCCACACAAAATAAAGGACCATGAGGATCAAGGAAGTCAGAATAAAAAGTATATGAATCCACTTGCTATTATGTGTTTCAACTATACCCAGTGCTGAAAAGAAGAAGGATAGTGTTTTTTTCTTATACAATTACAATCCAGGGAGTATAATATTAAGGGTTTTAAATATTGATGTTACAAAGCCTGCATTTGTCAAATAAAATGCAAGTGATAATCATTCCAAATATTGAATTTTGTTCTAAAAATCTGTGACTCTAGGACAGGCCTCTTCTCACACGCACATATTTATGGATTCTTGACAGAATGATCAACACGAAGGTCACTCACCCCAATATTGCCATATTTTCTTCTAATATCTAAAGTTTCAAAAGGAGCATTTCTTGGTGACCTTTACCTAAAACAAACATGACTTCAGAAACAGAGCTCTGGGATCAGATTCATACCTGTGTACTTAAATGGAATACTTTCTCCTTATATCTTGTGAGAGATATTATACAATGCAGAATCACAAAGCATTTTGGAATTCCTTAAAGATAATATATCAATCTGCTGGAGTTTTATAACTAAGATGGACCTTTTCAGAGTTATGCTTTTGACATTATTGTTATGCAAAATGGCAGTTTCATGCATTAATCCCCACAAGAACACTGAGTGTTACCCAGTAATGTTATCACTTTCAATAAAATAGATTGCACCAGAGTTTGACGGCTGCAGCATTTTTTTTTTGCTTGATTACTAGAAAGGATAAAGTGTTAAAGGATTTCTATTTATATAGAAATGACAATATTTTAAGCAATTCTAGATACTCCAAGAAACAATAATCTGATAAATAATCATCAATGCAGATTCCATAGCAGGTGAGAGTCAAGACCAGAAGGATAGCAGAGTTTAACTATAAAAAAGTCTATGAACTAGGAGACCAGAACACTGTCCAGAGATTCAGAAAAGCACTATGGGCAAGAGTCCCAAAGATGTAGAATGAGTTCAACAAAAGGGGGATGGAATTATAATTAAAGAAGCGGTACCTTAAACAATGCTCTTTTAATGCAAGGCTCAGAGAAGTTATGTGACTTGGACAAGATCATACAATGATGTAGTGGGAGAGCCTTTTCTAAAGAACCCACTCCTCAGCATCATGTATAGGAGGCCCACTACAGCAATTAGAACTTGGTGATAAAGACAAAGGTTCAGGGATCAAGTAAATAACAAAAGACATAGCAAAAGAGATCAAAACAAATATATTTCTTGGTGTTTTGGGTTGTAGTAGGGTAACTATAAGCCATGCCCCAGGCCTACTGTTCTGTCATAAATATTAATAGTCCTTTTTTTTGTTTTCAAATTTTTCCTGAGTTAGACAAGGAAATATATTGTCACCTAGTTATCCTGAAAATAGCATGAAAACTGGATAATTAGTTCTATCTCAGATATTGATTAGCTATATGATCTTGTCTAAGAAAAATGAACTCCATGCTATAAAAGGGTAATAGAGTTTGTATTTATTCATCACTTAGATACTACTCTTTTAATCACATCACATGTTTGAAATCATTCATTTCTCATGACAATTTTGTGAGGTAAGCATTGTTTCATTCCCTTTTGTAGAGAGGTTTAGTTGCCCAACTGGGATTCAAACTTAAGCAGATTGGCAGACTTAGCTCACCTCTCAACTACTATACAACACAATCTCCTTGGATAATAATATTGTAGGGGTGATATAACAGTAAGAAGATATCATGTATAGGAAAGAACTCTAAACTAAAAAGAATCAAACTCGGGTTAATGGTAATTTATTTTTCTGGTATGAAATTTAATCCAAAAATTTTAGTGTGTAAGAAAAGTAACTTTAAAATATTTCTATGACAAATTAATATCTACTGTGAACTTCCATTTCCTCTGGCTTTATATACAAATTTTGGTGAACTTACATAGTGCCATAACCTTAGGAAGTTGAGACTCTATTTGGCCTTTGGTGTCCGCAACCCACACTGACATCCACCAAGGTGACTGTTACTCAATCTACTTATCAGTAGTTTCAGGTCATTGCTTCTCAGGCCCAAAGACCCTTCTACTACTGCAGTGCTTCTAGGGTATGGAGTGATTCTGTGGAGATCATGCCTAAGTAGACAAGGAAACTATGGAGCTGTCTAAGCCATCACATGGTCATTCTTACACTGGTATCTTGTCACCTTTATATTTTCATAGAGGAGAAAATCATATTTCCATCTGCCTTGAGATCCCCAAGCACTTCTGGACTTTCTGTTATTCCTCTCCCTCCACCCTAACAGGGCATGTTCCCTGGGATAAGAGTGAGAAGAAGCCTCCATATCAGGAATCCTGAAATATCAAGGACTCCTCGATTCCCTCAAACTCTACTCCTCCCCATCCAATCTTTTCTAATCTTGAGTCAAGAAGTGTTTCTTGTAAATCATCATATTCTTCCAAATGCACTGTCTTCTTCAATTTTCTGAGAACATAAACTTTTGAAACATAAAATTGTTTCATCTCTAATCCTTTCCTGTGTCAATGAGAATGAAATTGTTTGGCCAACAAGTCATTCAGAGATAAAAACCGTAACAGTAAATACTTTTTAAAAAATATCCAGCAATAATTGTTTGGAAAGGCTGTAGTTTCTTATTTCCTAAACTACACGGTGCTAGAAATTTATCAAAGCATCAGCACCTCCAATTTTGGAAAAAATAGCTTCAGGGAAATATGAAAAGACTTTCACATAAGATTTTGGCATATGAAAGTTAACTAAGTTGATTGTGTTTGGAGTCAATTATGTCAATTAGACAGCTTCAAATTTCTGTACTATTAAATGAGTTTTAATTAGGTTTTTGTCTTCCCCCACTCCCCATCGCCACAAAAATCCCCAGAAGTTGTCTTGTAAAGAGTGTGTGTATGTTTTGTTTTTTTTTTTTGAGACAAAGTCTCTGTCGCCCAGGCAGCGATGTGGAGTCTTGCTCTGTCACCCAGGCAGTGGTGCGATCTCAGCTCACTGCAACCTCTGCCTCCTGAGTTTAAGCAATTCTCCACCCCAGTCTCCAAGAGTGTGTTTAATCAATTGTAGAAGCTGAAAAATTTGGAAAACAGGTGAAAGAATATGAATAAAGTGAAAAACAATTTTTCCCTGATAAATTGAAAGCATAACTCAAAGTAAACCTCATGTTATGTCTAATAGCGAACAACCTATACATAACAAAAGATAATATAATAAAAACCTACCTACTTTTAAAATCCCTTAAATGTGATAGAATTTTATTATCTCGTGACACTTTAGAGTCACATTTAAGGGATTTAAAAGTTTTGGTTGAACCTTGCATTTGAGTCTATAAAAAAGACTTAGCCTTTTATGTGAATACAAAGGAGAAGATTGGTTGTTTTGTAAGTAAGTATACTCTTAAAAATCAGTTTATATACTCAGTTGATATTAAATGAGCCAAATTATAAATTTAAGTCAGCTAAATTGTGTTTGTGGTTACTGGGTCCAAATATAATTTCACCACAATAGGGATGATCACATTAGTAATTTACATGGTTATTCAACTCCTTTTTCTCTGAGTTAGCCATACATTTTCATGAATATTTCTTCTTAGGTCTTAAAAGAAGTTGAAGTTACAAAAGTTCTTTAAAAAAATTCAAAACAAGCTGGGTGCAGTGGCTCAGCACTTTGCGAGGCTGAGGCAGGCAGATCACTTGAAGCCAGGAGTTCCAGACCAGCCTGGTCAACATGGTGAAACACCATTTCTACTAAAAAGATAAAATAAAAAATTAGCGAGGAGGGTGGCACTCATTGCAGTCCTAGCTACTTAGGAGGTTGAGGCAGGAGAATTGCTTGAACCCAAGAGGCGGAGGTTGCAGAGAGCCGAGATCACGCCACTGCACTCCAGCCTGGGCGACAGAGTGAGACTCTGTCTCAGAATAACATAACATAACTTAACATAACCTAAGGTAACCTAACATAACACAAAAAATCAAAACAACAAATCTTACATAACAATTTTCTATTCCTGTGGTCACTTTGCATTCCTCAAAAGCATTGCTTACATTTGCCACACCTATTTGTTCCTTACCTAAATATACAAAAAAGCATGGCTCATGGGTGGCGGGTGGAAGTGAGGGATAAAATACAGTTTGAACATGAAACATGGGAGGCTTGGCTCTGAGAAACATCCTGTTTTATTTCCAGCAGAGGCCAGGTTCTCGGGTAAGAATGAAGGAATTTAAAAAGGGGCCCTCATACAGCAACAGCACAGATGATACATGCATTTGGATCAGGTCACTTCACAAATAATTTTTTATTCCCCAGCTATGTTTCATCCTGAACTCCTTTGGCCTCAGTGATGGATGGCCTCTCAGATTCTAATACCAGCTTTCCTCCTCTACTTTTCTTACCTGTGGCCATAGACTCCCTGATTCTTGGCTTGAGACCTTAATTGGTCCCCACCTTTTGACTTGCACCACCCACTTTAAAGACAGTGCCTTGCCTACAGGCTCCTCTAGGGTCTTCTCCTTTTCAACTCTGTATTCATTCTCTGCAACATGAAAGAAGATAAATTAACCAGAACTGATATCAACAAGGAAGTATAGTTAGGAGAAAGAGAATACTTACCAAGGGCCCTAAAATCAGATCCTGACCCTGTCATCAAGCCAGTACATGATGTTTCAGGGTAAACAAACCCTCTTGCCTTAAAATGAGATGGTTGGCATAGACCATAATTTTTTATACATGATGTTACATTTATTTCTCTTGTACTTTTAATAGACACACTGTCTCACTGGGAGGTACCACCAGCTATCTTCCAAAATTGAGACTGAGTCCCACAGGTGATTTTAATGTTACAGGAGAAAAAGATATACACAATTAGAAGAAGCATATTTTCCTAAAGTAGTTTTATTTACACATTCTCATGAGACTTCACAGCAGGGAAACTGAACCTTGCTATTCTCTGTTAGAATACATCTTTGGATGATGAGACAGGATGTATCATGTTAATATGTTTTGTACTTCATCGTTAGAGCTCACTAAGAATAAAGGCTAGAAAACAACCTTGGTAAGAGCTTCTCAATGAGTCTTTAATAACCTTGTTTTACTTTATCTCTGCACAGCTGTGTGAATCATAACCCCAATGTTCTACAACAAGATAGTATACATTCTTTTAAAAATTACTTCCAAGATTTACACTTTAAAGAAGTAAATCAACCGATATTCTCCAGCTAAGGCAAAGTCGACCTTAGAGCTTCTTGTGTAATTTTCCTCCCTATAAAAAGCTGAAGTACAGATATTAGTCATGGCAAGAAAGAAAGTCCTTCTGAAACTATATTGTCCTATTATATGGGCCTCCTTCAAATAAAATTAATTCAACTTTAGGGTATGGAAAAAAGATGAAAATATAAGATTTTTTAAAGTAGATTTAGTATATAAAAGTAATATTTTATGACTTCAATTTTGGATTATTTAAGAACTTCCCTATGCTCACATAATAGAAATAAACACAGCTTGCATTCATTTTTGATGTCTGTTATGTATGAAATTAGTCTAGCTTTAATGTTATATATCCTTAAAATTAATAGACAAGCTACTGAAACATGTGAACAGTGCTGGGATACAGTTGAATTATCTGAAATCTGTTATTGAAAGAGTGGTTTTCGGGCCCATTCTTTTTTATTCAATGGGAGTTGTCATATAATTAAATACTAATCTCACTTAGCACATACAATTTGACTTAGTACTTGGACTTTTTTTTGCTTGTACCAAGAAGGCTTACATTCCATTTGTGTCAGGACTGTGAACATAAGTAGACATAAGTGTCAAGAATAAGCAATTCCTTTACTTTAAAATGAGCTTCTGATTGTAAGCATTTTGATCAACTTAAGGGTAATTAGCTTCATGCTGATATTTGAATACCAATCAAATTAAAAAAGTAAAATGATAACTTCAGGAAGAGTTAGTTTTCACTTTCATTATTCAATTGACTAAGACCTTAGAAAGAAATTCACAAAGATCTATTCAATTAGGCTTATTTAAAAAACAGTTCTATAAGACTTCAATCTACTTTGACAAAATCAAATCCATTTTCAGATGAAGATTTTTTATCCTTGAGGAAATCTAAATAATAACTTGCAGACTTGAAATTAATCCAGGAGAAATAATAATAACTCATTAAATGCTTATTGTTTAAATTTTTAATGCCATATTACTTTATAATTATACATCTTTTCTTTAAAAGCACCATACATGGTATCAAATTTCTTGCTTTCTCTCCAAATCTACACTTTTAGATAACTGGAAGCTGTAGTTTCCAAAGTTAACTGCACATCAGAATCCATGGAATATTTCCTTTAAAATCCAGATTTTACAGGTCCGTCTCATATGGGTGAATTCAAAAGTCTAATACCAATTTTAAGTCAAGCATTTGTAGATCACTGTCTAGAATATTTCTAATGGGACTTTCTTATAATTGAATGCATTCAAGAACTGAATCATCTTTTTCACACCTAATAACGATTCTCTCTGTATTTACCTTTTTCTATAAAAACTACTACTGATACTTTGGTTTTACAAAATTTATTACATGGCTACCTATCTTTTTTCTCATATCTTTCTGACTGATCTTAAAATCCAAGGCATTATAATTTACTAAATGTTTTATCTTTCCACAGTCTTGATTAGACTGCAATTATTTAAAACAAATCTGAAAATCAAATCAAGGCAACAAACCAAATATTATATAAGATTCATGGTAACAGTAAATCCCAAGATTCTGGGTAGAAATTAGAGGAAACTTCAGGTCAACAGAGGAAGTCCCAGATGTGGAAATCTAGCCCAAGGCAGCAAGGCTATCTTTAATATATTAAATAGGTACCTGGGCATATTAGACCAGGAACTAGGGCAAGAATCAATCTACTAGACTATGGGCCACTGAAAACACATAGTGACAGGGGTGCTGGAGAAGCAGTTTCATTAAGTTGGAAAGTTTAATTGAAATGATTATTGGGCCAAAGAAGCAAGACTATTTCTTAACCATGAAAGCGTTCTGCCTATGCTTAGCCAGGGAATTGCCATATGCAATAGTGATTTTAAGCATATATGCACACATGTGCACACATGCACATGATCAGAGCTGGCACAAGGACAAAATTCTTCAGCCGTAATTACCCATGGCCTGAGTTCCATCTTTCTGTCCCTATGCTTAGCTAGATCAGTAAACTAGCAACGAGCAAATAAATGTGTATGCTGAAAGGTTTCTGGCATTCTGAAATTTCTAAAGTTTAAGGAGAGAGGGAGGAGATCCAAGAGAAAGTCATTTCCCTTGTTTCTAGATAAAAATCTTAACTTTTGTAGATAAATAAGTATGGACAAGTCAAAAAACAACCAAAGAAACAGGGTTCTGAATCTGGTTCTCTGCATAATAAAAAATAAAACATTGTGCTCATGAGTTAGAAGACCAAAACACTTACAAAAATGACTTCTTTAAGTCACATAAGATTTAAACCACAGCTCCTTTTAAATTTCCCTAAAAAAACAATAATTTCTTAAAACAAGAAATCCATAAAGTTGTAGATGGAAATGCAAGGAAATGAGGCAAAAATATGTAAACAGAAATAAAAAAATGTGCATAGTTAATGAGATGAGTAAGAAATAGTTTAAAACAAGCTACAACATATTTTGGAAATATAAGCAGTAATGAGTGAATCAATAAAAGATATAAAAGAAATAAGAGATGAGTTGAAGAATTTGGAAGCCAACCAATGAAGAATAAATACATGCTTGTTTTTTCCATGTACTCTGCAGAAAGCATTAAAACAAATAATAAAGAAATGCTATTCTAAGATATAAGAGAAGTAAATTTATCTGAGCTAAAATGCACACCAGACAACAGTGAACTAATTAATAAAAGTGAACTGGATGGAATCATGTCCTTTACAGCAACATGGATGCAGCTGAAGCCCATTATTCTAAGCAAACTAACACAGGAACAGAAAACAGAAACTATTAATATTTAATAACTCCAGATGAACTTATTAAATATTAAGTACACAAAAAACACACTTTTATTTTACATGTTAAGACAACCTATAAGCAAATGTCCAAATAAGTTGCCTACCCAGTGGAAAATTTTAAACTCTTATTTTCTTTTTTTTAAAATTTTTGATTGTATTTATTTATTTTTCGATTTTTATTTTAGATTCAGAGGGAACATGTACAGGTTTGTTACCTGGTTATATCATGGAATTCTGTGGTTTGGAATATGAATGATCCCATCACCCAGGTACTGAGCATAGTACCTAATAGTTTCTCAATCCTTGCAGCCCTTTCTTCTTTCCTCCACCATTTAATAGTCCTCCAGTATCTACTGTTGCTGTCTTTATGCCCATGAGTACACAATGATTATCTCCCACTTACAAGTGAGAACACACAGTATTTTGTTTTCTGTTCCTGTGTTAGTTTGCTTAGGATAATGGGATTCAGCTGCATCTATGTTGCTGTAAAGGACATGATTCCATCCTTTTTTATGGCTGTGTAGTAGTCTATGGTGTGTATGTACAACATATTCTCTATTCAATCCACTGTTAATGGGCACTTGGGTTGAGTCCATGTATTTGCTATTGCGAATAGCCCTTCAATGAGCATAAGCATGCATGTATCTTTTTGGTAGAACGATTTGTTTCTTTTGAGTATATACCCAGTAACGGGATTACTGGGTTAAATGGTAGTTCTAGGTTGTTTGAGAAATCTTCAAACTGTTTTCCAGAGTGGCTGAACTAATTTGCATTCCCACTAAAAGTGTGTAAGCATTCTTTTTTTCTCTGCAGTCTCACCAACATCTGTTTTTTTCTTTCTTTCTTTTTGAATTTTTAGTGATAAACATTGTGACTGGTGTGAAATGGTTTCTCATTGTGGTTTTGATTCATATTTCTCTAATGATTAGTGGTGATGAACATCTTTTCATGTTTGTTGGCCACTTGTATATATTCCTTTGAGAAGTGTCTGTTCATGTCTTTTGCCCATTTTGTAATAGGATTGTTTTTTGCTTGTTTAATTAAGTTCATTACAGATTCTGGATATCAGACCTTAGTTGAATATATATAGTTTCTCCCATTCTGCTTTTGTCTGTCTACTCTGGTGATAGTTTTTTCTGTCATTTCAGAAGCTCTTTAATTTAATTAGGTCCCACTTGTCAATTTCCATTTTGTTTCAATTGCTTTTGAGAACTTAGTCATAAATTATTTTCCAAGGCAGATGGCAAGAATGGCGTTTCCTAGGTTTTCCTGTTGGAATCTCATAGCGTGACGTCTTAGAGTTAAATCTTTAATCTACCTTGAGTTAATTTTTTTATATGATGAAAAGTAGGAGTCCATATATTCTTCTATATATGGCTAGCCAGTTATGGCAGGACCATTTATTGAATTGGAAGTCTGGGAGTCCATTCACTATTGCTTATTTTTTTTTTTTATATATATATATATACTTTTTATTGCATTTTAGGTTTGGGGGTACATGTGAAGAACATGCAACATTGTTACATAGGTACACACATGGCAGTGTGATTTGCTGCCTTCCTCCCCATCACCTGTATCTGTTATTTCTCCCCATGCTATCCCTCCCCA